>VDFB02000002.1:174764379-174800250 GCA_007258455.2 Sequoia sempervirens
AAATGTCATTTAAACCCCTTTTATTAAATAAATTAATTATTTAATGATAATCCTAAATTCACTCAACTTGCAGGATTAAAACTTTTTTTAATTAACTAATTACTAATTTCTCTCACCCATCCACTTGCATGGGAATATTCCCTTAGAATATTCTCCCACTTAATTGTGCAAGTTGAGTGAATTTGGTATTATCATTAAATAATTGATTTATTTAATGAAAAGGGGTTAAGTGGCATTAATTAAATGATTTAGATTATTCAATTAAATGAGAGGACATAAGGGGGTTTAAATTAAATAACTTGCATTATCTAATTAAACAAGATGAAATGTTAGTGTTAAAGGGGGTGAATTAAGCTAATAAAATCAATTAGATTAATAGATGAAATGATGCATTTAATTAAATAATTAGGCTTATTCAATTAAATAGTAAAAAAGAAGATGAATTTTAGGATGAAATGATGTTAGTGACCAGATTCAAGTGTGTAATATCATTCAAGACAATTTTAAATGTCTACATTTTTCCCCTCTTTGAAGTAAGGTACTCATTGTATTGGTTCAAAGACTAATGCTTTTTAGATTAATGTTGTTGTTCAGATAAAAAATTCAAAAAAAAATTATTTTTTTGGATGCCCCATTATTGCTCCAATGGTAGAAATTAAGCTGGTACCCTACCCCCTCGAGAGATCGGGCAAAAATTTGAAATTTCAAGTCGATATTGCAACAAAGATTTAGGATCAATTCATCTCAAAGAGGACTAGAAAGCTTAGATGTTTGATGTAGAAAAAATTGATGATGTATAGATAGTCATCGGCCATGGGTAGCCTCGTGTATATTTTGATATATCACACTGATTTGATACTTGGATAGAACTGTTATTAATGATAGAAGAATAAGAAGAATGAGAATGAGATAGAAGTAGAAGAATGAGATGATATTGATTAACCATTGTTTTGAGATTGATTTAAAAGTCCAACAAGCCTATGATCATTCTAGACTTTATTAGATATGGTGATGAGAGTGATGATATGCTCATTTCAGGGATTGGGATACTTCATCATTCCTTATTTTTGATATAATACATAGACACAATGCATCAAGTTATCGATAACTAGGATTGCATTGTATCCAGTGCCATGGACTTTGACTCTACAAACAAATAGGATAATCCTTGCTCACACCTTGACATACAAAAACCTCATTAGAATGTAGTTTATAAGTTTAGAACATTTTGGACCAAAGCATATGCAATAGTAAAAAATCTATTCAAAATGACCTCCCTACACACAACTAAGCAAGTATTCACCAAAGTTATTTTACAAGAATACCCCACAAACCTAGTCATAGTTTGACGCTTTTTCTCAAAAACCATTGCTTTTGCTTTGTGCTCTGCTAAAAATCAGAAAAATGATTCAAATCTGGTTACAAGATCTTTTGTTGAAACGAAACAATTAGAAACCCAAGATACGTCATATAGTCCTTCATCCACTCTCAAAATTCCATCCTACTTTTTAGAAATCAAAATCAAAACAAATAAACCTGGATTATTCTATCACCCTCACTTCTAAGATATTTACAGTTGCTTGAACCTCAAGGCTAGTTCAAGTAAGCTTTTTTGCAACATATCCTCTAGAAGAAGAAGTGAAATATCAATCCAGGCCTTTCAACATTTTGAGATCCAAGAATAGTGTCATTCTAAAACAACACTCAAACCTTAGGGTCTTGAGCTTCATAAAAACCATATCAAAACATAATTTCACCTTATGACCATTTGGTGACTAGTTGCTCTAGTTCAACAACCAAACCTTACACCAACTGTCATACAACTAAACTTTCAATTGATTGAAGGAGAAAAAATAGGCATAGTCAATAATTTGAGAAGCTTCATATTTGGGACAAAAGAAACATCAAACCAATGGAGAAACATGACAAACATCTTAGATAAAGAGGAAGAGAAATGAAACCTTATAGTTGGAAGACCTATGTTACCACCTCCTACGTGGACATAGGTATTCATCCTTCATGATCTCCAGAAAGAGAAAAATCCTTAAGCAAAAATCCATATTCTGACTCTCAAAGAACTATTAAAGTTTGCCAAGGGGCACATCTTGAAAACTTACTACAACTGTGGCATCTGACTAAGAAATTTTTATACTCACTTTTTAATGGGCGAACTAGACTTGAATACTCAATAGAAAATACCAGAAACAAACACAATTGCATTTTCCTTAAAATAGAAAAAAAAACCAAAAACAAGAGCATTCTTTTTCCATAGTTAGGAGCCATGAAAATGTTCACAAAATCTTTGCAGTTGTTTATGACAACTATGAGATCACAACATAGAAAGAACATGGAAGAAAATAAAAGCAATGCTAGCATACCACCAAAAAACACCACAAACAACAAAGGTGGCCCATCGAGCTATAAGCCAAATGACCTCAAAACACCTCAAGAGACCCACGTTCAAAGAAACATTTAGTGAGGAGGAGATAAACCACAAACAATAAGAGGTGATAGAGCAATCAAATCAGAATCCAAAAGTTGTGATCATAGAAGAAGTGGATATCAAGGAGGAAATAAATGACGAAGAACTATTTCAACATTCCAACAACCCCAAGGTGCTCAAACTAATGGATAAACTGTTGAAAAAGGACCCAAATTCTTACTTCTTCAAATTAGCACAAAGTGATGCTAAATTTCCAATAGACTTTAACGTGGAAGCTCTCAAGGATCCTAACCTTATTCCCTTACGGGATAACTCAGTTGTGAGACAGATATCTAAACCCATGGAGATTCCAAACATGCCACCTGTATTCTCATGAAGCAATGGTCAACTAATGGAAAACCCCTTGTATAGAAAACCAACTCAAATCGAACAAGCAACAATGGCCCAACATAGTACCAAGAAGGTCCATCCCAATACATACCACAAAGCAACAATATTCCACTAGGACAATACGTGCCTCAAAACACTTCATTTATTGACCCTTCATAATTTGTAAAAAATCAAGGACAATTCCCACAACAGTACCATCAAGGAGGGTCTTACGGTCCACTTCTAAATCAACAATACCAACAACAAGGTGGACCACACGATACCCTTTCCAATCAATAGTACCAACAACAAGTATGCCACCGGGCACCCTTCCCAATTCATCCCATCAATAAGATAACCTGCCAACACACCATCAGGGAAACCTTCATTATAGTTCGCCTCAACAACAAGGTATTCCATAGGGCACCCTTCCCAATTCATCTCATCAACAAGGTAACCCACCAATGCACCATTCAGGGAAACCTTCACTATAGTTCACCTCAACAACAAGGTATGCCATAGGGCACCCTTCCCAATTCATCCCATCAACAAGGTAACCCACCAACACACCATCAGGGAAACCCTCACTATAGTTCACCTCAGCAAGGTGTACCACAGGGCACCCTTCCTAATTAGTCTCATCAACAAGGTAACCTGCCAACGCATCATCAAGGAAACCTTCAGTAAAACTCATCTCATCAACAAGGTAACCCGTCAACACATCATCAAGAAAGACTTTAGTACAACTCATCCCAACAACAAGGTATACCGCTAATGCACCATCAAGGTACCCCTCCACAACAACAACAACAAGGAGCTAACCCTCCTTCCATTCAAGAACAATGAACTAACCCTCCTTATGTTCAACAAGGAGCTAACCCACCTTACATTCAATAGGGAGCTAACCCCCCTTACATTCAACAAGGGTTTAACCCTCATTCCACCCATCACAGTTACCAAGGTCTTGTACCTCAGCAATACTCAACTTATGATCAAAACATGATAAGACAACAAGGTCACTACACGCAAGATTACCAAACAAACACACCAAAGAAAGAGATGGAAATGCAACTACATGATCCAAGTGGATCTCAAAGACCTAAAAATTCAACCAGCTCAAAATCTCCCAGAACCAACATCAATGCATAGAGCTTGCGAAGGCGAACCCGGCACAACTTGTTTCGCGTAAAACAGAGTCCGTATGAGCAAAATAGAGCCAGTCAAAGTTTTTGTCAAAATGATGATGTCAGCATGTGACATGACAATTGACTAGATGGTGACATGGAATTGCAGGTGATGTGGAAAAAAATCTCACAAAAATTCATGTTACTTTTTTTTGAAAATAAAGTGTGGAGGCTTATTTTATCTCACAAAAACCCATTTGGTGGGATCAGATTTTGTGGGGTCCCAAGAGGATTTGGTGGGATTGGATTTTGTGGGATTAGTGGATTTGGTGGGATTAAAACAAAATCTCATAAAAATAAAAATAAAAAAGATTAACCTCTTTAATAAATGAATAAGCCCAAATGGTTATTAAATAAAAGAATAAAAACAAATACCCAAAACAATATAGCCCGTAAATGGAGAAATGACAAGGGCATTATAAACAAATTAAAAATGGGTTTTTAAATGATTGTTATTATTTTTTTGTAAATGAAGGGTATTTGTTGGTAATTTATTATTTTATTTAATATGGTGGTTTTCGGCCTTTTTAGCCAAAATTATGTATAAAAGGGGGGTAGGAGTGTGAGTTTGGCAACATAAGGCTAGCCGATGCAAATCACATATTCCCAACAAGGAACTAGTCTACATATTCATTTCAAATGTCCAAACAAAAGTCAACTACCAACTTACCATGTTGTGTCCCACAAATTTTGAACAGGCCATTGAAAAGGGACTACACATAGAAAGGGCCCTCATAGAAAGACGAGTGATCAAGATAAACAACTCAAGAGATAGTCCTTCGAGTTCAAACGATAAACCTAAAATTTGGGCAAAGAACAAGAATGCTACAAATGATGGGGTAGTGGATGCTAAAGAAGTATGGAATGTACAAAATCAAATGTACCTCAAAACAAACCTCAAGTGGCCCAAATGATCTATACTCCTAATAATGCACAAAACAACCAACTTACATATCCCAAAAACAATCAAGCAAGTAACCAACAAATATATCAAGGAGGGCAACAGAGACAATATGATCAACCAAGAAGGAAATTCACAGTATTAGAAGAGCCTTGAGACAGTCATGCGTAAGCTAGTGTAACAAAACCTTATCAAGGTTAACAATTTCCCAAACTATGAGAATTCTAGCTTCAAAACACCATGGTACAATGAGAAGGACTTGTGTGAATTCCACAAAATTAAAGGACATACAACCAAAAAATGCATGAGACTCAAACGCCTCATACAAGACATGATAGAACAAGGACCTCTCAATATACACTAATCCAATTCCAAACCATGCTAAAAGGAATGACAAAGGAAAGGACCAAGACTATCACAATGCTAACTACACTTATGGTGACACATTTCTAGGAACCCTCTTCAAGTAGATGACAATACGGTGGATGTAGTGACTATATGAGGTGGAGACAACAAATGTAATGTAACTACTTGTCGAGGGAGAGTTACAATAAGTGGATGTAGAACATCATCCTGGGAACAAGGACCTCTAGATATACACCAATCCAATTCCAAACCATGCTAAAAGGAATGACAAAGGAAAGGACCAAGACTATCACAATGCTAACTACACTTATGGTGACAAATTTCTATGAACCCTCTCTCAAGTAGATGACAATAGGGTGGATGTAGTGACTATACGAGGTGGAGACAACAAATGTAATGTAACTACTTGTCGAGGGAGAGTTACAATACAAGGAGCCCCACCTAAGATAGCAACTAAGTCACTGAGTGACTACAATATTGTCAAACAATTAAAAAAGACTCCCACCATAATCTCAATCCTAGAACTGCTAAAACCATCACCCGCACATAGGGAGATACTCTAAAAAGCATTAGAAACATCAATTCCTAACAAACTCAATCCAAATCAGTTCCAACCCATGTTTGGAAAAATCACGACCAACCACCATCTAGTCTTTTTTGAGAAAGATCTTACACAAAGGTCATTCCACAACCAAGCTCTCTACATAGAGGATGGTGTTCATAAAATCATGATTAAGAGAGTTTTGATAGATAATGGTGCAGGTCTAAACATCTATACCCTGAAATTTGTCAAACAGTTGGCGTATTCTGACAATGTGATAGACAAAGGAAAGAGCATTACTATAAGGGCCTATGATGATCTTGAGAGAAATTCAAAAGGGACAGTCAGGCTACCAGTGCAGATAGGACCAACCATCATAGAAACTACTTGTCAAGTAATTGACATTGAGTTGTCATATAACCTCCTCCTAGGACGTCCTTGGATCCACACAATATAAGTGATGTCGTCAACCTTTCACCAATGCCTAAAGTTTCTCCATGAAGGAAAAGAGGTGACACTATATGTCGATCCTCAACTCTTCCACTTTTGTGCAAAGTTGGAGGAGAAGTATAATAAGATCCAACATATACCTAGTAATGGCATATCCTTCCATTCATTCTCATATTTTGAACCTTCCACACTACCATCGACCTCAACTAAGATCATGTCAAATGAGAAACCAAAAATGGAAACCAAGGTTCAAGTACTTGACAGGGGTAATGAAAATTATCACTTCAACCAAGCATTTTGCATTGGCATGCTCCCACCAACACCCAAAGTTTATGGAGGCCCAAAAGAGATCAAATATGTACAGGCAATGTAAATGATGGTCAAACCCATGATTTTCACACAATGGGGAGATATGAAGGATGAAGAGATATTTAAAGAGGACATCTCATCCATGATCTACAAAGAGGACCAAAAGGAACCAAAAAAGCCACAACCCATTATAATTGATCCTAACAGTGAAGGTTATCAATTAGCTAAACAAAAGGGATATCAGAGAACAAGTGGCCTTGGGCTACACAAACAAGGCCAATGGGAGCCTATCATAGTGGAACAAAGAAAGAAAAATATGGGATGAGGTTATGAGCCAAAAGACATGGTTACTCCAAATACCAAACAAACCTCTTTTAAGTAACGAGAAACTTATGCTAGCATTAAAACATTGGATATATACCACATTATGGACAACAATTTACCTGTCGAGGGCTTATTCGACAACTTTAGAATTGGTAGGTTCCCTCTCCAATTTATCAAAACCATTTCTAATATCTATTATTATTCTGGAACTAACTCTAACGAGTATGAGTGGGAATCTCCTTCCTTCGTCACTGAATATGATTCCCCCACTTCTAGTAATGACGACCTAGATACCCAATGGGAAAAAGATACCAAAGATATACTAGCCATTTCCAAAACCTTTGTAAGATTTGTAGACAATGATGTTAGCCTACCACTCTCCTACCCATAATTGATAGATTAGGACCAATAACAACATACACCTATTCTGGATCAATTCCAAAACAATGAAGCAATCACAAAGTTCATGGGACTTCGAATGGACATACCAGCAGGAGATCACAAAGCAAGGTTCATCATGGAGCTCGAATAGGATGCATACTTCAATGGGGAGATTGAATCCTCTAGCTGCAAAAATGAAAAACAAAACATAAAAATAAAAATGTGATCCCCTAGAGAAAACCACAATGTGGCTCTATCGGATCTTGAAAAGAAGAAAATAAAGGACGTATCTAAAGGTGAAAACCTCCCCAAGGCACCCGAGGATGGAGGGTTTAATCTCCCCATATCGAAATATCAAGAAAATTCAATGCTACTAGTAGAAAAAACATAATCCATAAATTTTGGCACAATAGAGAACCCAAAGATTACATACCACGCGGAATCACTTGATCCTAAAGAGAAAGAAAACTTCATGACATTCATCAATGACATAAAGGTAAACTTTGCATGGACCTATGCAGATATGCCTAGGCTAGATCTAGTGCTAGTGGTACATCATTTGGTCATATTCCTTGGAGCAAAGCCTATCAAGCAAAAACTAAGAAAAATGCATCCTTGAAAAACACTATTAGTAAAGGTGGAACTAAAGAAGTTACTAGATGTGGGCTTCATTAGACCCATCGATTATCCAGAATGGATATCAAATCTATTACCAATGTCAAAACCTATTGGGGGCATAAGAATATGCACAAATTTTTGAGACCTAAACAAAGCTTGTCTAAAGGACAAGTTTCCTCTTCCAAGTATAGACATGATAGTAGATTTAACAAGACATGAGATGCTATCTTTGATGGATAGTTTCTCTAGGTATAATCAGATAAAAATATCCCCTGATGATTAGCATAAAATGACATTTACTTGTGCTTGGGTAACCTTCTGCTGGAATGTAATACCATTTGGCCTCAAGAATGCAGGAGCAACATATCAAAGAGCAATGATGACCATGTTCCATGATATGAGCTACATACATTCATGGAAGACTATGTGGATGACATTCTAGAAAAAAGTCTGTCAAAGGGAAGATCACTTGACAAATCTTGCAAAGGTGTTTTATCAGCTTGAACAATATAACTTTAGACTAAACCCAAAAAAATGTGTGTTCAGAGTAACATCCAGAAAACTACTAGGGTATATAGTGTCAAGAAGGGGCATTGAAGTAGATCCTGCAAAAGTACAAGCAATACAAGAAACACCTCCTCCAAAGACATTAAAGAAACTAAGAAGTTTATAGGGAAAGCTACAATCTATCAGGCAATTTATCACACAACTAGCAGAAAAATGTCACCCTTTTCACTCATCTCTTACACAAGGACATCACCTTCAAGTGGGATGGGAGATGTAACAAAGCGTTTCAGCAAATCAAGGAGTGTTTACTTACTTCTCTTGTACTCATGCCGCCTATTCCAGACAAGGAAATGGTACTCTATGTGTCTACCACACAAGTAGCATTGGGAGCTCTCCTAGCCCAACTAGATGATAATAACAAAGAAAGAGCGGTCTACTACATCAAATGAATACTGGTGGGCTATGAGTTGAAGTACTCACCCATAGAAAGAGCATGTCTCTCAGTTGTATTTGTAGCACAAAAACTGAGACACTATATCTTCAATAGGAAAGTAAAGTTGATTTCAAAAGTAAACCCACTAAACTACCTACTAGCAAAAGCAACCTTAATAGGTAGAATTGCTAAATGGGTGATTTTAAGTGAATTTGATATATAGTATGTGGATAGGAAAGCCATCAAGGGACAAATCATAGTAGACCAGCTAGCCGAAGCACCCATAGAGTATCACAAGCCTCTTATGACAAAGCTCCCAGATGAAGGAATATTGCTGATAGAATAGACAGACCATTGGATCCTATACTTTGATGGGTTTCATACTCAATATGGCTCTGGAGAAAGTATTCTATTTCTCACACCACAAGGAGATAGTATACCCAATGCATATAGGATTTCTTTACCATGCACAAATAATATCTCAAAGTATGAAGCTGTAGTCAGAGGCCTCAAGATGGCTATCGAAAGGAGAATAAAATAACTACATGTCTTTGGAGACTCTCAATTAGTGATCAAGCAAGTGAATGATGAGTAACAAACAAAAGAAAAAAATCTAATGCCATATAAAAGAATGGTGGATAGCTTCAAGGACTATTTTGTCACAATAACCTTTGAACAAATTCCTCAGATCAACAACATAGCTACCGATGCAATGGCAGTAATAGGCTCACTTCTTGATATTCCACATAATGTTCCTAAGTACGAGTTCCTCGTGGAGCAACTACTCATACCTGCATTTGACATCCCAGAATCATAACCGGTATGTGTTATTCTTTGTCCTAACTCTCCATGGTACCAAGACACATTTGACTACATCTAGCATGGTATCATACCACTTGACCTAACAATCACTCAAAAGAAGACCTTTACTCATAGGAATTCCCAATTTACAATCCTAGGAGATACCCTATATCGTCGTAGTCTAGATGGTATGCTACTCCAATGTCTTAATGCAAAATAAGCGCCAATGACCTTATATGAGGTACATGAAGGTGTTTTTGGGTCCCACTCTAGTGGACCTAACCTAGTCCAAAAATTGTTCAGAATGAGGTACTATTGGCCCTCCATGGAACAGAATGTATTCAATATTCTAGAAAGTGACATCAATGCGAGCAGGATAGTGACCTTGTTCACACACCAACACAGGAGTTGCGACCCATCACAACACCATGGCCTTTCTCTCAATGGGGATTAGATCTTATTAGGTAAGATTTCTCCAGCTTCCTCTAACAGAAACAAGTTCATTATCACGACAATAAAGTATTTCACTAAATGGATAAAAGCCATTCCATTGACCTACATCACTGGAAAAAAAATATGAAAGTTCATTCTGAATTATCTGATTTGTAGGTATGGAATTCCCCAAACAATTATGACGAACAATGGAACCCCATTCAAAAATCAAGACGCCCAAGAAATTTGTTCCAAATTCTCTATCCAATATAGATTCTCCACACCCTACTATCCCAAATGAAACGGTCAGGCTAAAGCATCTAATAAAACCATACTAAAAATATTAAAGAAAATTGTTAATGAAGTCAATCATGATTGGCATTTGCAGCTAAACCCAACCCTATGGGCTTATCGAACCAACATATGAACACCTATAGGTTCCACACCTTTCTCCTTGGTCTACAGATCAGAAGTTGTCTTACCTATTGAGGTTGAAATCCCCTCATTGTGAATCTCACTAAAAGGCATGGTTAGCAATGAAAAACATCAGGTGTCTAGGTTAAATGAATTGGAGCTCCTAGATGAAAGGCATATGAGCACTTTAAACCATCTACAGGTTTATCAGAATCAGATCAAGCTAAGCTATGACAAAAGGATCAAAGACATAAACTTTCATGTTGGTGACTTGGTCCCTAAAGAGAATCATAAGGTACAATTGAATCAAGATGGTATAGGAAAATTTGAACCTAATTGGTTAGGCCCATTTATCATCACAACAAGCTATGTTTTGGGGCTTATCAGTTGGCTATTCCCAAAGGAGAACCCTTAGCTAAACTGCTAAACAACAACCACCTCAAGAGATTCTACACTTGAAGTATGTTAGATTACGCCAGGCAAAAGGGTAAAACTCCAAAAAAGTCAAAAAGCAAGAAAAATAGTAGAGAGAAATAAAATGTTCTTTGAGTGAAAACCACTTTTTGGCACTCTTAGAACAGGTACCATAGTGAAAACTTGGAAAATAGGTGTTGCGTTTGAATAAAAATTGCATCATTATCTATCAGTACTATTTGAGGCATTCACCCATTCATTCCATAATAAAGCATGTGTCCAACCATGGCTAGTTACTGATTGAGGAAAGTAGTCTTGTCTTGAACTAGGGGAAACTTCCCAAAGTTGGTCGTGGATTAGATATTTGTGCATCCTATCATTGTATAAACTATCAAAAATCAAAAACATCTAGGAAACAACAAAAACAAACAACATCATTGGATTATTCCTTCACTCAAAAATCTAACATAACATTTTCTTGAACCTCACGGCTAGTTCAAGTAGATTTCCTACAACATATCCTCTAGAAATAGAAGTGGAATATCAATCCAAGTTATCAATGTTGTTTGAAATCCAAAAACAAGTTATGCTTTGAGTCAATATAAGTTGAACTACGTGGTATCTGCATGTACAATGTAGGCAAGGCTTATCTCTAATCGACCCTCAAGGCCTTAGGTCAGTCCCTTTAGGTTTCTATCATGCTCTATTTTAACTTAGTCACAAAATCCAAAATCCAAAAACATTCACTAAACATAAAAGGTCAAAAACATTCAAACCAAGTGAACTACGAGCCTCTGCGTGTACAACGTAGGCAAGGCTTATCTTTGATGAGCCCCTGAGGCCCTAGGTTAGTCCCTTGAAAACAATAAAAAGAGCATCATAAAACTTAGAAAATCAAAAGGATCCTTAACTCGTCATCAATATCCGCAATAAAATTTTCACCCATAATAAACAAATCATCATCTTCACCCTTTGACAAAACAAACAAACAAACAAAGTAAACATCAAAAGCTAGAACTTTCAAGCAAAACAATCACAAAGATTTGATCACAAAATAGACTAAAACAAATGCCAAAGTATTAACTACCTATCTTTTGACAATTCACCAACAACATCCTGAGATATGCCTTAACAGATCCATTCCTCAATAGACATGATCAACAATAGATAATAGCCTGAAACCTCAAAATAGATATGGCAAGTGATATTGCAACTTTGTTTTATCTTTTTATAGTATTATCTTTATGATTTATTTTATTGACTCATTCTTAGGATCTCTCGAGGATGTCCATAAGGATTTAGAGAAGATGGAATGGGGGCAATTGAGCATCATTCAAGTTTGTTGTTTGTAAGATATTTTTTGTGATACTACCATGATGAATACTTGCTTTATTGAGTGTATGGAAGTTGTTTTGAAACAATTCGTGTAGCAGGAGCATGTTAGGTACTCTATACCTCTCTATGTAACTGGTCTAAATTTTTTTAACACAACCCAACCATATACTTTAAACAAAGTTTTCATATGTTGAGTCAAAGTACATGCAATAGATACAAAGTCACATTGGTTATTAATATCCTGATGCACAGTATATGTTTGCTATATCAAACAGGAAAGTTCAAAATACAAAGCCTCTAAGAAAAGTGAAAGCAACTCATTAGTACTAAAAACATCAAATTTCTATCTGTCATCAAATATTTCTTCTAACTAACATCCATCCTGCATCACAATATCATTAGTACCATATCCATTTTTCTACCACAATGTCGTGAATACATATCATGATGATAATAAAGCAATCAAAACATCATGTATCATGTATAAGGCATACATCTATCATATATCAACATCATATCTATCAACATCCATCATATACAAAATGAAACATCATATAGGACAATATATGATCCATCCATCCACATCACATGCATACATCAAAAAAGTACACAAAAACATGTATAAGCATACATCAATACATCATCATACATTGTCATCCACAAATCATCACATAAACACATAATGAAGTTGAATCAAAGAAGGTATATCTCATATATATCATCACCGAGAAAGGAGAATGTTATGTTACATCATCATGGGAACAAATGTGATAGGATACTATAAAATAATACATATATACGAGGCCTCGATTGGACCGATGAAAATATATACAAAATCATGTCTACAATATAAGTCTTTGAATAACATCATAAAGATCAAGTACAAATATGACACTCCCCGATAGGAAGAGGACTCTAAAGACCAGGTTGTGAATCACCCTCTAGATATGGTTGTCTAACAATGTGCCCACATTACTTGACACCAACCCCCTATAACACTAGGCTCTCCAAACCATGGATGATGTCGTGCTCTAGAGGCCTCATACAGAGCTTGATAATATTTCAACATCTGTAACAACTGATCTCACTTAGCTTGTAGACTATCCCACTCAGTCCTAAGACTATCCCTCTCGGTGGTAATAGCCTACAACTATGTGTCTGCGACTAGACAGTGCCCGATCTCTATATCTCTATTTGTCCTAAAGCCCTCTCTCTCCTACTGAGTTGTGTCTCACTTTATAATGAGAGTGAAAAATTATTCCTCTGCAACCTATTGATGCAATATCTCGACATCCCTAGTGATTGTCATCTGTAATAATTGTGCACCTCCATCCCCAGGTGGTGGAGGGGGACCTGGAACCTATCCCTGATCCTACATCTGATCACCTTGGGCATGGTCCTGTCAAGCCCTACCAAGCTGCTCTACTAAGATCTCGTTGTGCCATTTCTCTCCTCGACGATTTGTGATGCTTGGTGTACCCACTATGGGATCACCGCCAGGATTTGTGAATCTCAAAGGAACACGTCATGCCCACCACTGGTCATAATCGACAGTAGTACCTGGATCCGCTAAGCCCAATGACCAACCCCATTTGACTAGGGAAAGATTTGAATGTAGCAACAACATCATCTCAACCGCCCTACAAACCGCAGACATAGACCTCTTTGGTGGTCTAACCAAATCGAGCCTCATGAGCATCTAGAAATTGACCCTGTCTCTCTCTAAACTACTTGCAAACCCTGCCAGGTAGATATCTCTCCAAAAGAGAGTGCAAGTGACCGATCAACCATCTAGTATGTCTATAGTATACCAACTGATCTTGATCATTAGGCCATGCCTCATAATCCATATAGGGTCTCCATACGAAACCTGGCATGTCACCAAATACATGACACTAATATGAAAGTTGTCTAGGCAATGTATAATACAAAAAATCTCCACAACGATAAGAGTATGGATCCCCAACAATAAGATCTAGTATACCATCTGGTTGAGTCACTGAGATGTGCTCCTAGGCCCATACATGAAGAAGAGAAACATTGGCGAAAATAGATTTCCCACCCCGATATGCAACCTCATGCATATCTCTATATAGGTGGGCAAGAAGACATGGACCCCATGCATATATAGTCCCATGCTCGAACATCTACTTGATACATATACCCCACCCCATAGGAAACTGATGGCCTTGCCTATCGGGAACAACAAGTCCCAACACTAAACCATAGATAATAAGTGAAATGGGATCAACACTACCAACAAAACTTGATAAAAAAATCTTTGACTGTAGAACCTCCAAATGTCTCACACCAAGAATGTGACACATAACACGGCTGCCTCGTCAAACAAAGTATGTAACGAGCTCTCCATGAATAGGTATGCAGGGGATCCTCCACACATTTTCAAGAGTGATGGTGGCCTACCCAGTAGGTAAATGAAATGAAGAGGTCTCTGAGTGCCACCTCTCTGTGAGTGTAGTCATCATCGTGCTATGACATCTGATGGTGGGCATGTAACAAATGTGTCGCAACCTGACAACATCTAAGAAATCTCACTCTAGCTCATGAAACCCGGTGATCAAGTCAAACAGATCACACAATCGTCACTCCCTCGACTGGAGTGGGTTAAGGACCACCTACAATCATTGAACCCATGATGTTAAGGATTTGATTTAAACACACAAAACAAACCTAAAAATGATGAACAAATTGACTTAGGGTTCTAAAAAGTGAAAAATGAAAGTTTAGTGTTAAAAGCAAGAAATTATTGTCAAAAGCAATGAAATTACTGTCAAAAGCGATGAAAAATTTCAAGAGTGCAAGTTTCAAAAGCACAAAAGTTTGGCAAAGGCGCAAAATTATAGCAAGGGTGAGTAAAATGAAGGAAAAAACATGAAAGCAAAAAAAAAAGTTAAAAACAAATTTTAAATGCGCAAAACCAAGTCAAAAGTGCAAAATGAGAGCAAATGCGCAAGAAAATAGCATAAGCGACCATTTCACAAAGGCAAAAGTGCCAAAATTGAGGCAAAATCACAAGATTCCTAAATCTCATGTACTTGACTGAGTTGACTTCATGTATTAATTATGGAAACATGGAAAGATGAAAACAAAATTTGAGAAGATACATACCGAAGCACCGACGCTTGTTGATCATCCAAACTCTCAAACTAAGTCCGCACAATGTGGGGCTCACCAAATCCTTGCTATAGCTCCTCTACAACTGAAAAAACAAGAAAATCAAGGGCAATAATTATGTACAGGCTCAAAATGCAAATGAGGTAATTAGAACCCTAATTGCTTATTTTAACCCTTAGAAACCCTAATTTTTTCTTAAGAAACCTTTCTAGGTTAAAATTAGGAGCTCTCGAGAACATTTGAACGAGCAACGAAAGACCTATAAACTTAATTTTTTGTCCTCTACACATCAAAACTGAGATAACATAGTGTCGCGAGCCTGACCTCAAAATTAAATTTTTTTGGCCAACCTCTCAAGGGGGCAACCTAAAGTCCTACCATCATTCCACTAACTATCGAGGCAGAGTGGGGCATATAAAAAATTTCAAAACTTGATTTTAACATTGAATCTTTGAAACAAAGCAACCAATACTTTGTCTCAAAGAGGGGCAAAATGTAGACATGCAAAATTGACCTAACACTTATCACATATACTAAATGATATTTTCACATCATTGGCATCATTATCATCAAATACCATTGCATTTCACACAAAAGCATCAAAAACCCTAATTTTTGCTATTAATTGAATAATACAACATTATTTAATTAATTCACTTTTTCATCAAATTCAACCAATTAAATAAATTTCATTTATTTCATAAAGTCCTAATCTAACTTTATTCCTCTTGATTAATTAAATAACACCAATTATTTAATTATGTCGCTAATTCACCTTATTCCCCTAAGTCGATTGAATTATTAAAATATAATAATTTAATTATATCACTTTCCCTCCAAAATTTGAATAATTAAATAAACTATTCAAAAACATCATAAAAAATCAAATCAAACAAATGCAATTTTGTTTGCAAAAGTCAAACTTGATTTGCACATTCAAAGAGAATTAATTAATTAAATCAATTAATTAATTATCCTCACCCACTTTCTTGATTGAGCAAATTACGAATCATTGATTGCTTAATTTATTTTCTAACCGATCAATCTATTTTTTGATTGATCAATCTATTCTTCAATCACACTAATCATGTAATAAATTTGCACAGATTATGCCCATCTAAGTCCTCTCAACATATTTTGACCATCGATTGAGATATTCCACTATGCAATCTTGATCATCCATTTCAAATCACAATTTCTATATAACAAACCTCTTTCCTCTCAAAAATCATTGGAGAATCAATACAATTTCTACAACAAGGTAATGCCAAGATCATAATCGACATTGACAAAGCTTCAACACATCTTCGATCAACAACATACACATGTTCTTCAAAGCTTTCACATGTAACAATGGAGGCTTTGTGTTGACACAAACAACCCAACATCATCACGAACACACTTCGATATGGGATGGAAAACTTTCTTTTGTTTTTGAATTCATTATGATATCGTAGGATTTCATTGTTTGTTTTCAACAGCTTAGAAAGCTTCATTTCATGAGTGAAGGAATGAATCTTGATCATTATTTTGGATTATATTAGTTTCTATTCATTGTTTTGATCTTATTTATACTTGTATATTTCCCCCTCACACACCAAGTATCAATAATAAAGATTGGACACAACTCATGGGAGTGAGTTATAGAGGAAATAAAGATTAATGTTGAAACGACTACTGCTCATTTGAGAAAGGACAAGCAAAAGAAGAAAGAATTAAAAGAGTGACTAGCTCAGTTACAAAGCTTTCTCGAAGTAGTGGCTCAACCCAACCAATCCCTAGCAGAATTACCTCCTAACCCACTATTAATGTCCAAAGAGCAAGCATATGCAATTGAGAGTGTAAAGAATAAGGCAAATGTGCTTGATGAATGGATTGGAGATATGATTAAATAGGGGGAAGAGAGGATAAAAGAGGTTATTAGGAAATATAAAGAAGCTAACCAATGGGATAAGAAGGTCAAAAAAATAAAGATGAATTGTGAAGTCCACCTAGTGCAAAATGACATAGAATTACAAAGAATGGTAATGATACATAATATGGAAAATTAACTACTACAAAAAAAGGTGGTGACAAATGAGGATATCCCAAGGTTGAAAACCTGAGAACTTCAGTTAAAATGGGAGAAAGAGTCAGTACAAGAATACAAAGAACAAATAGAGAATCTCTTTAAGTTAACTGAAAAGATGGTTGACAAAGACCTTATGCTTATTGAAACTCTTACCCAAGAGCTAAGCCATAAAGACAATTTGGGATGTTGAGGTAAATAGATTTAAAGGTTTATTTATAAAAGTAATGAATGATCCTATATCTCATATTAATAAGGAATCAATGGATGATGTAATCAAGGTCAAGAACTTGATTACAAAATATGAAAGAGATACAACTGATATGAATGATGAAATAAAGAAGATATCAAAGATAGATGCTCCAAAAAATTTCAAGTGGAACCTATCATAGAACGTTCCAAGGGAAGACATGAACAAGGTTTTATTAGAATTCAATAAACACCGATTTAGGATAGGAGGAGATGCTCTTATTGAACAAGTATTTGATGATAAATGAATAACCTTCATCTTCAATTTTGTCAGTCTTAGGGGATACCAAAAACTGCACATCTAGTTGAAGATTCAGATGCAGATATGGAAGTCAATGGTGGAACTTATACAAAATATTGTAGAGATTTTAAAGTGTACCAAAACAAGTGCAATTTTGAGAGAAGATTAATGAAAAGATAAAGAAGTAAATGCATGATAATGTTTGACTAAATTTGAGTAGTGAAGCCTAATTGAAGGATTGCTACCAAGATTTAGTCAACTATAGGGATATTTGACCAAGTTAATAGTATCTAGAATTTTGGAAAGATCAGTGGACAATTAGCAATGACAAAGTCCTATGAGGGAAATTTGATCAATTCTTCTGAAATTGTCTACCAACAGGCCATGTGCAGAAGATATTTTCAACCATGTATCAATTGTTGATTTCATTAATCATGTTTTTTCCATGTGATTTTTGTAATTGAACCTTTTCTTAGTTCTATAAAAGGAATTGGGTCATCTCATTCTAAAGGATCAAGAATTGTTGAACTAAGTAGAACTTGAATCGGAGAATCACCAATCTAGCTTCTACCTCTTGTTTTTTGTTCACTTTCAATAAACACTTGTATATTTTGTGAATATTTGTAATTTGAAGTAATTCAAAGGTCATTTATGATTGCATATCTTACATGATTGTATGTTGTTCTTCTTGTGGAGTAATTAAATTATTGTGCCATCTTTGGGTGCAATTGAAGCTATTTTTCTTATGAATGGTTAATTTCTTCAAACTAATGCACTATTATGTATATAGGTATGAGAAAATCTAGGGAAGTACAAATAGTTCCTACTTTAGTTTGCATTTCTTTCAATGTGTATTTGTGCAATATCTAAAAAATGTAAATCTCTTAGGTTTTTTCTTACTTTAATCTTTTATGATTTCTTTATCAAAGCTTAGTTAGAATAGTGATTAATGGAAAGTAATTGTTGTAGAGAATAAAGTGCATAATTGAATATTTTTTTAACTCTAGTAATTGGAAGTAACCATATGTAAGGTCCTTGTGTGAAAGCAATATGAAATAATGAATCTTAAGTGAACCTAGTGTAGTGTCAAAAATTTCCACCCTTAACAATTTCACACTATGTTTTGGCCCCCCTAAATTATTGAGCCTAATTGACCCCCTAATATCCTAAAATTATGTATTCTAGAGCCCATTTGAACCGTTTTTCAATAAATTAAAAGCATTGAATAAATGAACCCAGTTCATGTGTTACCCCCAACACTTAATGTCCTGAAATTTTGGGCCAGGACCCATATGACCTTGGGCATATGGGTCCTCATTCTTAGCTAGGACCCATTTTTGGGCATGTTTTTGGCGGCATTTTAACATTCAAAATTCAAATTTAAGTATTGGCTTTCGAGATATAATTTTTGAGAAATTGGATAAATGCCTATAAATACCTAGTTATTGCATCATTTAAAATTGAAGGATTGTGAACAAGCTAGAGGTGAACATCAAGAGCATTCAAGAACAAGTCAAGAGTAGCATTTCAAAGCTTTATTGCAACAATTCAAGATCCAAGCATCATGTCAAAGTGTATGTGAGTTTATGTGTTCATGTTATCATTTCTTTGTGAAGGCTAACCCATTTTGTAGGTCTCCAAAGCATTCAAGCAAGCAAGATCCAAGGCCTTGAGGTGATGTGCATGACTTCAGTCCTTTAAGAAAGCCATTGAAGGGTGGTGAGTTGCAACACTTTGTAATTTCATCATTCATTCCTTTCAACTATCCATTTATTATTAATATTTCCATTGTAGAAGCGAAAACACTTACATAGGCTTTGATTGAGGCAAGCCCCTAAAATGGCCCAACAATCCCTCTCTTTGTGAATGTACAAATCTCAAGTTGAGGATAATTGAAGGATTGAAGATAATTTTTTTCCATTATTGCATTTGTTGTCATACATCCTATCAAATCATAAAAACTCACCTATAGATTTATCTAACAATATTTCAACAATTTTACAAATGAAAAACAAGAGCTCAGATCTAACACCAGAGGACCCCAAAAGTTGATCAGGACACCCCTAAGAAGATGCAGACACCCTTGGGCATATATGTCCTCTTAGGCACACTAAAACCAATTTTTCTAAGCAGGTTTACTATCCTTTGCACTTTCCAAATCTATCATAAATTGACTGTTTTTGTTTATCAATTGTTGGGATCTTGCAATTTACATATTAGGGAAAATAGTATAATTAGGTTAATCATTCCAAATCATTTCCAACCCATTCCCATCTTCAATTAGATGTAGATTCAGGTCTCATTGGCTCACCTTCACATGGTTGATAGTCATTATATTCACCTTGTTGATCTACATCTTAATGTAACTTGGAAAAAGGCCCCTTGCATCCTAGGTTATTTGCATTTAGGACCTAGGATCCCTTTTTCTATATTACACCTAGTAAGTCAAGACCTGACATTCCCGATCCTTGGGATAACTAATTCTTAATTTAAGTTAGTAATCTTTCAAGAAAGATAGGTTATGTTGTTTGAAATCTATCTGTATGTCGTGTGACTAACATCATCATCAATAATATGCAATATCAGAATGACAATAATGCATTAAGAGCTTCCAAGATGGAAAATGGACATGCAAGAGTATTTAACAATATGTAAATACGAGCTAGGTAGTAAGTTTATATAGAACTAAGGAGAGGATGGAGGTGGAAAACCAACCAATAGGAAGCGATCGCCAATATTAAATAAAGTGAAAAAAATAGCAAATGTTCCACCCTTTTAGGATGGTGACACCTCAACACCTTATCTCCTAATTATTAAATAATAAACTCACTTTATTATTCTAAGAAAGCTTAATAAACGTGTACAAAAAATTTAGGACTAAGGGAAAATAAATTAACCCACTAGGAAAATAAAAATCTACACTAATATTTATACACAATTATTTAGCTATCTTTTAAGGGCGAAGGATATGTTACAACCTTCCAAATTTTTTTTATAGAGAATTTATATTCTTTGTGATTTTTTGTAAGAAAAATAAATATTTTATTAACTAGATATATAGACAAATAATACAATTGTTGAAATTGGTGAAAATAAAACCCCAATCAAATGAGTGAAATCTTTACCCTTCTTATTAACTTAAGAAAATTAAATAGCTCGCACAATATAACTATTTTAAACTGTCCTAAAAAATATTGTTTGAATTATTTACTTTCAATCTTCATTACATGTAAATTTGAGTAGACATAAAATGTCTCTTAAATTTTCTTGTAAGAGAATGGTCCCATGTGGATTCTTAGCTAATTCTATTTAGTGGCCATCAATCAAATGTTTTAAGAGCTTTTTGTGGAGCTAATGGTCCTATGAAGTTTTTATTTTTCTACTTATTTTAAACAATTGATAAATGAATGATGGATATATGCATTTATTTGTGTTAATAAATTTTTTTTTGGAGATAACATTTAGAGGGAAACATGTAAAAGAGGAGGAAAGGGAATGTGTGCATCCATGCGCCATATTTTTCATTATACAATTGCTACATTTTTTACCTCCTTATTTTTTGATAGCTTATTTTCAAGCCTTGAGCTATCATAGCTCCACCATTATAGAGGAAGATTCCAAATTATTATTAATGCTTAATTTAAAATTTATATGCTCACTTGTGCTACTAAAGTTAAATATTGATTGCTTCAATTTTAAAAGGCTATGGTCCCATGGAGGGGGATGCGAGGTCCACTCCTTTTCTTCCTCTTCTCATTTTATTTTAATGGACTTGATTGTCTAAAATACTTATGAATGTACAATTTTACATTGTTTTAATCATAGACAATATAGACATTGACATTATATTTAAAATAATAGTTAATTACTAGTTGCAAATATGAATTGGTTGATTAAATATGGACTTGTTCATATTTTTTAGATTAAAGTTACAAATTATAATTAGTTATCTATATGGATTAATTTTAAAATGAACATAATTATTTATGATAAACCTAAATTATATTTGATTAATTTTTGTTTAATATACAATTTTATATTAATACAATAAATTAAGAACTATTATTTAATTATAATAAAATTGTTAATTATTAAATATTAATGATACATATATTAATTTAATTATGAATAATACTTTGACTATTATCTCATATATATCAATGTTTGTGTGCAAGTGCACAAGTTAAGTTCCATGAGCAATGGGAAAATTGTGTAGAAACCAATGTTATATTTTCCTGATGCACCTAGGCTATATCTTAAGAGAGGATTAATGTCTTCTTGTGTAAAAGTGTTGTGCATGTGAATGTGTTAATAAATTTATTAATTTTATTTATATTATCCAATGGGAGGTGTGGTTGAATTGCCTTAACTATCAAATTTTAGATTTAAACTTAAGAGGGAGATTTCTGGTCTATAAAACATTATTTTCTTCATTATTTATGTAAAATTAAACCCTTATAGTGATAACATATAAGTGGAGCACATGTTTAAATGCAAATGAGTTTTTTAGAAGTATCTAAAGGTTTGAAAAGTGCCTTGAAAGATTGTGGCAATTTTTTTGGGAAACAAGAACTTAATTTTGAAATGCAAGCCAAAACCTAGCTAGCATTAGTTCTATTATTTTTTATTTTTGTTATTTATTCTCCTTTGGAAGCTCATTTTGGTGTTGTAAATTTTATTATTATTAAAATTTTCTATTTTGAGAAACAAAGGTTTTGGAAGAAGGAATATTGGAAGAAGAGCTTGAGAGCTTAAAGTAGAGGAAAGAATTTGAATAACTTTTTATCTAAATTGGTTGAACCATAGAGGTAAGATTTTGAGTCATTTTTAGATTGTGGTAGTTTTGTTCATAGTTATCATGAAAAAATATGGTTATTAATTTTTCTATGAATCTTCTTATTTTTGTGTGTTGCTACTTTGTGTATTGATCATTTTGAGCATCCATGGGGTTGTGTTAGGTGTAGATCTTCCCATTTGAGTTTAGATTTATCCATGTGTTGGGGTTGGGAGAGATGTGGACCCTCTCTTGGGAAAAAAATATGTTATTAGGGTACGGTCCCATGGAGGGGGGCTTCCTTAAAAATCTCAGTGTATGTTGCTTAGGTTTTTTAGGAATATTTTAAAGTTCTTGGTCCCATGGATTTAATCTTGCAATTCTGCTTAAAATTTTAAACTCCAAAATTTAAGGAATGAATTGTAGTGCTTTGATAAAAAATAATAAATAAATTAAAATTCTCTCATTTTTATTTTCTATTAAGAATTGAAAATTTTAGATGAGAGACAAGTGGCATAAAAAACTCCTAAGCTGTAGGGGCAATTTCTAGCCCCACCCCAATTTCACCAGCTGAAATATTCATTCCTATACTGTAGGGGCTCCTATTTTTCTTGAAAAGATTTCAATTAATCCCGTAGCACAATTTATTTTTTCCCATGGGACCTCCTGCTCCATGGAAAGAGAAGCCCAAGCCCCCCCATGGGACCATGCAGTTAGAGTATTCTTTGACATGAGTGCCTTTGTCTATGATGATTGGGTTGTAGAGAGGAAATATAAATATTGAGTTATTTGTGTTGTTTGATTATGTGGTTTGGATGAGATTGAGCATGAGTGCCTTTATAAATAGTGAATGATTTGTAGAGAGAAAATAAAAATATTGCGGCACTTTGTGTTGTTGGGGTTATGTGATTTGGATGATGGAGCATTATGTGGTTTCAAAGAGTTGTGAAGCTCTTTTTTTATGAGGAGAAAAAGATCGCTATTATATTTTAATTATTTCCTTAAGAGGTTAGTGAGTCCTCTTTAATCTCCCTTGATTATGAATCTTGTGAAGATCCATTTTTATGTATTGGCCATTTGGTTAGTTGCAAATTTGTGATGTTTGTATATGTTTTGTGTTGTGGAAACTAATTTATTTTGAGCCTCCTAGCTTGAAGTAGACTTGCTTTAAAGTCCTACATTTTGAAGGTGAGATAGTCTTAGTCATGGAAGGTTTTATGACCATTTGGGTTGTAGATTTCAACTACCTTATGGATGAGAATTATCTTATTGTGAATCTATGATATATAGTTTCTTTTTCTTTTAAATTGTACCTTCATTGTTGATGGGTTTATATGATTTTATACATTTTGGATTTGGCATATTAGATTGTTATAAAATAATTAAGTCTATCTTGTAAATATAATTACTATTTTATTTGACCTTCGTAACCATTTTCTTAGAAGAGAAACATACATGTTTGTATGCTTTGAATATTTGAAATACATGTCTCTAATCAAATTTTTTGAATTTGTATGATTGTGATAACAAATTATATATAGAAAAGATATTATTTTATAGAAGAAATTAGTAATTTAAATTATTATATTTAAATAAAATAATAATAGAGAAATGATTTTTAGAGTGTTGTACATTACTACATTTTTGTTAGTTGAACAATTTGTTGTTTTAAAATAGAGGACAATAATGTTTTGATCATTACTTCCAATTGACCAATTGGATTCACTTAATTTTTGGATGTCACTTGGAACTAAGTATAAGAAAATAACTATTTAAATTTTATCTCTTTATTGTATTTCTATTGTTCTCCATGATTAAATATATCTAAACTCATTTTACAATAATTTACTATTTGAAATAGAAGACAATAGTGTTTTAATAATAATTTTTAATTGGTCAACTAGATTGGCCTAATTTTTACACATGCTCTAAATTAAGTATTAGAAAAAGCTTTTAAATTTTAGATCTAAATCATATGTCTATCATTCTTTATGAATAAATCTAGTGGACTAGTTTACAATATTTAAAAGAAAAGACTATTATGCAAACGTCTAGATGTTTTTTGTTCACAATTCATTATGAATTTTATATAAAAAAGGGTTTTATAGTAATTTAAGTCTTCCTAATGTTCTATATTAGAAGTTAGAAACACTGTTATTTTTTAATAAAGTTTTGATAAATTTATTCTAGCATATATTTGTGTGATTACAACCTCATTTTGCATGATGCGACTAATTTATTTACACCATTAAAAAGATCTTGAAAGTCTTTGACACTCTTTGAATTTTTTTAAAAGCATTCTAAAATAATTTCAACAAATATATTTGATATTTATCTCACTTTCATGACATTTCACATGATCACTATTCTTGGAAATGTATTATTCAATAATTCCTATGCTTTTTTACACTTAATTTTTTTTGAAACATTCGGTCAAACAAATTACATGTCATTGTTATAGGTGCACATTTCATGAAATATTTTTTCAAACAATTTGTTTGCATTCATATTTTGCTTGGAAGTTTACTTGAGTGGTTGTAATAAGAGCCTTTATATCAAATCTATTTTTATATATTTTAGTGGATATCCTCATATCATATTTTTAATCATAAAAGTTGTTGAGTTTTAGGTCCAATTATTTTAATTGATATGTTCTATTGTGGTGCTTTCTCTTTTGCATTGTGCCTAGCATGTAAATGACACACCATTGTGAATGATGACAATACCTTGATTTCTCCCATTGATGTTTATTATTTTACACATCATTTTATATAATTATTTTTTTGAATTTAATTATGCCCCACCTTGATTCTTACTTTCTCGAGCCATGTATGAAATATATAAAAATAAAATTGCTTATTCAAATGTTTCTTGCGTCTCTTTGAATTGCTTAAGATTTGAAAGTTCATGCTAAGTTTCATCCTTGCTCAATATATGTGGGATCTCTATATGATCAAGTCATTAAATTTTATATTACTAATGATAATTAACTTATTGACTTAACGTTGTATTTATAAGTGATGCAATATCATTATATATGGGTAGTATGTAGTCATAATGTACTAATTGATTGTATAAAATGAACTATATATATGTATTTCATTCTAAGGAAGTAATTATTGCATCTAATAAAGCTCCATGATTAACACTATAATCTTTTGATAGAATTGGTAATTACAATTTTGAATGGACTAACACGGAATAACTATAATTGTATTATAAATATATTTTAAAAAGATGATTTTTTTGAGGATTTGATCCCTTATTCTTAAGTTTTGATTATTTTGGTGTACCCTTTACTATTTGATACATTTACTCTTGTTCGCCGCCTTATGCATTTTGCTCAAACCCTAAATAGCTTTCACGCATACACGCTCTACTTCTTGTTTATTGTGAATAGATTGAAGCAGTAAGCAATTTCTGCTTTGGTAGGGTTCCTGCAAACTCTGCCCATTTTCTCTCTTAGGCATCGTTGACAGTGGGACTCATTTGTGCAGAATCTGGAGGTAAGTCACTTACCAGTCTGGTTTGTGTTTATCGTTGACAGCGGGACACATTTGTGCAGAATCTGGAGTTAAGATTCATCTGTACTGTCGATGAATCTTTCTTGCCTCTGTTACGCTTATATTTCACCAAAATTTCTCTGTGCTTTGCGTTTCTTTAAATATAAGCGGCTATCTTAGTGTTTTTACCCACCTTTTTCTCTCTAACTACTACTGTTCTCGAATTTATCTTAGTGTTTGCTGAGAAAAACACGGAGGCTGTGCATAATTGAGAAAATCCCAGAGTATTGCTGCTTTCAGCTGGAGCAAGCCACACTACTGCTCTTCTCTGTACGCTTTTTCCCTGCTCTTGCTGAAAGCAAAAAGAAATATATGTTTACCGTTTGATTTTGTCGCTTGTTTAATAGACCGGTTTTAGATGGCTGCATAGACTGTTCTTTGCTGGTTATTTGTTACTAAGGAAACAGGAGTGTGTGATTTTTCTCTTTTCTTTCATTGAACATTTCGACTCTTTTTTAATCTGTACGCCGCCGGTTCATTCTCTGTTGTGTTTTATTCCATTCTAAACAATTCACTCAGAAACATTTACAGCTACAAAAAATTTCAAGCTTTTATCGTTCCCTGTTTATAAGATTTCTCAATGATTAAATTTTAATAACGGGTATTGGATTTTATTCTTCAGAAGTCTTCACATGATTTCTCTGTCTGCTCATTCAGATGTCTTTTGTTTCTGTTTATATTCGTTCAAACATTCATATTAGTTCCGTACATTCAATAATATTCATGCTATTACAGCATACTTTTAATGCTTCATAACCTTTCTCATTTGTTCGTTCCTCGTTTTATATCCTTTTTGGGCTGGCAGACTGTATTGTTGATTCCAAGTTTTACAGCCATCATGTTGACTTATTTAGGCTAAGCTACTCATATTTGCTATATCCTTCACTGTCATTGGGTCATCGGACTGTTGGTTCTTCATTGCAACTATCATATGGGCAACATTTGCTTTCCCCAACTAAGTAAAATTGGAGTTCCAACTGTGTAAATTTAATATCATCAATGGAACCACTGAATAAGCACAAAATAATTAGCTAAAATTTACACGTCTTCGGCGTACCCATTGCACACATAGGTGCAATTGCTAGTTATTAAAATGGCCAATTGACGCAAATTATATGGTACTCTGGGATGACTTTAGATTCAAAGCAAAGACAAATCTCAAATTTCATGAGGCGATCATAGGGAAATGTTTTTTCAAAATTTTCTGTAACATAGGCTATTGAAAATCTTAATATCAAGGTATGCGACTGGTTTGAAGCTGTTTATTTTAGTCTTCAAATACTGTCTTTATATCGCATGTTGTGCTGGTTTTGAGAGTGATGGAGGATGTTTTAACTCTGTTTTTTCAGGGAATGATTTGAAAATTTTCTTTCATCTAAAAAACGAACAATGGTAGTTTTCTAGTAACTATTCGATTAGGCGTGCTTTATCAAATTTCGATATAATTTGTAAAATTAACTATAATTGACATGGTTTGTGGACTGCGAACAATTCGAATGTTCAGAATTACAGCCGTTCTATGTAACTTTGATTTGTGAAATACAATTCTGAAATTTTGACAATGCCGTGTAGTATGAATCACATTGGTAAGCCGTGTTGTTTGAAATGACAGGAGAGCTTAGGGTTGTTGCGTCCGCGTTAGATTTTAGGGTTTATAAGCTAAATTTAGGGTTGCAGGTGCATTAGAATTGAATTTTGATACTCTGGGCATGTTGATGTCAGGGTGTGCTTTGTTTCATATTGACTTTCATCTGGGGAGTATGTGTCTTTACTTAATTGAATTGCACCGTTGAATGTGAAAATTGAAGATGTATGTCTGCGATGTTTAAAAGCAGAGTTTAGTACTGCTGAATATTTTTTGTAGGAATTGTTTTGGTAAACAAATGGACACATTTTTTCTGGAAAACCAGAAACAAACTGCTCACCTATGGAAACTTGAAAAATCATATCAAGTTTATGGTGGTTGGGGACATCCAATGTGATGATCTAGCAATCATTTATTCATTTAGTTTTGCTTTGTGAATCTTGGGTGAGGTTATGGCTCACCTTTTTATGCAGTGTGGGATATACTGCTGGAATTATGGGCTACCTAATTGTGGGGTTGGGATTTGAACCCATGTCACGCTTTCATGATTGCACCCCATTACCATTGTACCACCACAACCAGAGTTGCTGGAAATTTCCACCCTCCTCCCCAGATATATGTATTCTTGTACCAGACATGAATATGGAACAATATGGCTCAGATACCATATCTAGGCATAACCAAATACAAACACATAAGTGGGCTTTATCTGACCAGGCCATTGGAGTTGCATCTGATTTAGAATTATACAAGAACCTAAGAAAATTATTCTAAAAAAATATGTAGCTAAACTAGAGTGGGCCTGATGGTGAAAATGTGTGTGCTCCATAGGTAGAGCAGTATATATGTCCATCTTAGCTACCATGTCTGTTTCCATGTATTGCTTATGACAACCTCTTGGACATTTCGATCCATTTGTTCAAATGTTAATTGGTCAATCTGAAGTCATCGATGCTTATTTGATCCAGTGATCTGTTACATAATATCTTATAACTTCATTTGCCTTCCTTGTGCTAGTGCTAGACATGCACGGCATTATTGTGCTTGCTAGACAAAATTTTGGGCAGCTACATTCAGATTATGGGTGATTGACAATGGAGATATTCTTTCAATATTGGGGAAACAGGATTCTCTTTATGGATGGTGTGTTATTGCAGCACCCTGAAATCAAAATAATATTCAGGCTGTGCACATGATGACAGTCATGGAGTAGCAACATATATAATTGGCGATGATAGCATTTATTTTTGATCTTCCTATCTAACATTGATTCACAACATTAGTTTATGCTGTCAGAACTCATCCCTAAGTATGTATTGAGTCATAATTCTAGTGGAGAAGTGCTAACACTGAAATGCATAGTGTAGTGTTTGTTACAAATACTGCAACTTGGGGAGCATTGTCTTCTTTAATGCCCATTACCATTTCTTTTTTAATATTTTTGTAATGTCCCCTTTTTGGGATAACTTTAAATCTGCCCTAATTTATCAATTTCAAGTGATCACCTTGGTTATGTTTATAATGTGAGTAGGCCTGTCTTAAACAGAGTTAGAGAATATTTGCAAGATAATATTAGAATGCATATAAGAAATCAAAGACAACATGGTTAGGGATACAACTACCTGTTTAGACCTGCAAATATGTTAGTAGACATTTATAAATAAAGACAACATCATTTTATAAGCATATTGAATCTTCTTTGGTTTTTCTAATTCATCCTTCCTTGAGTATGATAGTCTGACAGGGTGCCCAAGAAACCCTAGGCCCAAAAGCAGTACCCCCTCTTGGCCCCATGTGGCCCTTGCCATCCATATGGGGTGGTGTGCCTAGTGTTCTACTGCCATTCCCCTATACCAGAACCATCATTGCTCAATCATATTGAGAGTTTGAGGGTGCAGCTACAGCAGGGTGTCCTAGATAGTCATTTCCTCTAAGCCCAAGAGCAGTACACCCCTCTTGGCCCATGTGGCCCTTGCCATCCATATGGGTGGTGTACTTAGAGGGTGACCCACACACTGTTTCCCCTTCAGTAGGCCCTCAATCTCTCCTATCATGGCTAATTGTTTATAGTCAGAAAAAATATGAATATCAGTTCCTAATGTAAGCACAGATCATTGATATAACATTGATAGTATTCCCTAATATAAATATATAGGTTCTGATCTTGGCCATTAAATCAATAGTATAATATGAATAGTATATTATGTTTATTGCATGTTAGATTGATTAACACAGACCTATTATTTATACTCAACAATAAATACTAACTCAGAATTATCTTGATGCACAGCCTATTATTATCCTGACCAACAGACATTGGTTTGCAATTTACTGTATACACCATAATGGAATGCATAAATCATTTATCTGAAAACTGAAATAGATTTAATATTATGTGCAAACTTACCTTGTGCATCGGCTGCTGTAGATTATCTGCTGCTGCTGTGGCTTATTCTCCTTTCCTTTATTCGATCCTTATTTGCTATTCATATATCTGTCATAAAATCTGATTGTATTCCATTATATATATTTCTGCTCCAATGATACTTATTCTTCTTTACTGTTACATCTTTATTTCTACACTCAGAAATATATTAGACTTTAATTTATTTATTTGATTCCCCGTGATTCAATGCCCCATTCCTCCTTGCTTCTCTCCCATTTTATATCGTCATATTAGAGGGGCAAAGTCTTTGGGAAGAGTCATGTCTTTCCTAAAACTAATCGCTGCATCCCTTGATTAATTCTAATCATTTGCTGTTGGTATTATAAATTTCCAAAGGAAAACTTGATCGCTACCTTTGTAATCTGCACTTTATTTTTTATTTTATTTTTTTTAGACTGCAGGAATCGGGTAGCACGACCCCCTATAAACTGCAGTGCGCCTGGTAAACTTTTTAACGTGACCGGCGGCGCTGGCGCAACACGCCCTCCAGTACCACGGGGGTGGGGGAGACTAGACCTCGTGACCAACCTCCTGCAACTGGACATAATCTGCACTTTATTTACTCCAATGTATTTACTCCTCGTGACCACATCTTATCTATGTTCTTACATGCTTATCACATGATCATACTTTTTACCCTTTTACATATTTTATCATGATCATATCTTTTTCACCTTACCATTAATTCATAGCATTTTTTATGTAACCAGCTGGAGGGGAGGCATATACATCACTAATGTTCATTTTGTGAGTTATTTTTGTAGTGATAGGCTCATAATCACTTCCATTTAACACTCTTTATATGTTATTATAATCCTTTTCTTAGTTTGAATCACTTTTCCACTTAGACAAAATCCTACCTCTTTCTAGTTAGACAAAAGCTCTTAACCATTCCCTTTTTACTTTTATTAGTTTCAAAGATAATTTTCAAGCAAGTTGTTGTTAGTAAGTATTTTAAATGTGTGGAAAATGCTACTCATTACATGCTTTCCTATTTTGTAGGTTTTCAATGGAGTACTCATTGTGAGGAGAGTATAAGAATCATTGTCCATATTTGTGTGCTTTGAGTGTTTGAAAGATTTACTTTCCATGTTAATTATTTTTTAATGCCTGTTTTTCCCCTTATGTTTTGGGCCAACTTTAACTAGGTTGTCCTTCATGTATTAATTACAATACAAATTTTTGTGTTTTGCACGAAATTTGGAAAATAACCTTATCCTAATGTATCCCCATCATGACTTATCCATAGGATCTAGATTTGCCTTTACATCTAGCCATTTGCTAACTTGGTTTAGATTCATAGATATAAAATTGACCTAGGTCACTTCCATGCACACAAATCTGAACCTTGAAAATTTAAATTCAAATTCCTTAAATTGAGCACATGTTTCCCACTCTCATCAACTATTTTGAGTAAAATACACAAAAACTATTTAAAAATGTGTGCTAGGGTTGTGTAAATATGGACACACCCAATTCATTATTATCTACATAGATCCAAGAGTATACATGATGCATATATATAGATCATAACTAGAGCATCAACATTACATCATTTGCTTACATCATCCTAGACATATTATTTCATGCTTGTTTGCTGTCTTCAATATTTATTCATTATTGCAAATTTGATTTGTGTGGGAACTTGACCAAAGGAGAATGAATCCTAACCTAACAAGTTGCCAAACAATGTCTCTCAACACTAACCTACTTCATATACATGCATATTAGATCAAGGTGAGTTCTTTCACTCAACACAGTTTAGATTGATCATTTATGAGGGAAAGTTATGCCAAATTCACTTCTATAGAACCATATATTTGATATGTAAATGCGATCTCAAATTTAATAGTTAACGAAGAATTTTATTATCCCAAGACCATTATTTAACATATCTAGATTAGGGCTCAAAGCAGCTGCAGAGGTAGTTGTCGAAGGAAGAAGCGGCAAAGATGGTACAGAGGCTAACATACCGCAGGCGCCACAGCTATCACACCAAATCAAACCAGACAAGAATTGTCAAAACCCCTGGTACAAAAATATCCTATAGCTTTTTTATTTGCAACAGGGTTTTGAAATTTCTATTGCTTGCCACGGGTTTATATGTGTTTTTACATGTATTGGTTTATGTATTTTTATAGGCGGGAAGTTAATCTACCAGACCGCCAAGAAGAGGGCCAGCGGACCCAAATGCCCGGTTACTGGCAAGAGAATTCAAGGAGTAAGATCCTTTTTACTTATTTTCTTTTTTCTTTTTGCTTATTGTATCTCTTTCTCTAGCGTATTCTCTTTCAGTGTAGATTGAGTAAACTCTGAAGTTATATGCATTTCTATGGACAGATCTGAATACTACTGTAGAGGTTTTGCTAATCCCCATGGTCAAGTTTTAGGAGGAGCAAAAAACTCTGATATTTTCTGCTTATTGTGCATTTTCTTTCAATGCTGATTTTTCTATTAATTTGCAAAAAAATTAAGTTTGGATGCTTAAAATTAGTGTATCTGTTATATCGTTTTATATTTTGATTGTATTATTTCCGTTTGGTGAAACCTACCAAAATGTTGGTAGTATTCTAGATTATAATTTTATCATCGCTTATTTGCTTGCGAAGCTATAGGCTGGGTTATTTTGAACTCAAATATTAAGTTTTTGATGGGTTGATACTTTACAGATCCCCCATTTGAGACCTGCTGAATACAGGGTGAGCAGGCTGAAAAGGAGCAGGAGAACTGTTAACAGGGCCTATGGCGGGGTTCTGTCTGGTTCAGCTGTGCGAGAAAGGTAAATTGTCATGGTTATTGCCTTGTATTTTTCATGTTATTAGATTACTGGTTTTTATTCTTTGTTAGTTTATGTTTTTATTTGTTTAGATTCTTCATATTGTTGTCTCTACCCCTGTATACATCTATTCTGATCGCTGATCCTTTTTCCCCTTAAAAGGATTCCAATAAATTTGGGATTTATATTTGTATTATTTTACTTGATTCTGTTGGCAGTGTTCTTCAAATTTTCCTGTAATTTGTGCTTTGTAAACCATTCTTCTTTTCAGTGATTATTGTCTAATCTGATAATTTTTTCCTTCTTTGTATTGGGCGATGATAATTATTTATTTCATCAAATGTTTTTTTTTATTTTTATTTTTAAGTAAATCGGAAAACTATTGACCATTTGCTGTGGAGGAGCATATAATACATAGTGTACACTGTACATCAATATAATTAGATTGGCATATACTTAGAAGAATAAAAGCAATGTTTTAGGTTTTTAACCCCAATACACCATTGTCATGTATATAAATCTTCAAGCAAAGAATCTAACACTGTGAGACCAGAAATGAGATTACTATTTACAATTTTTACATCAGATTGAGGAAACAAAAAAATAATTGGCCATTTGCCTTGGAGTATATAATACATAACTTGCATCAATATAATTGGATTGGTGTCAGCCTAGAAGAATAACAGCAACAGTTTAACCCCAATGAATATCTAGACGGTTATACCTGTTATCCCCCAATTATGAATCAGTTTCAGATAGCCTTGCTGAGACTATTCACATTTATGCAAGAAAAAACATGTAGTTTGTTGAAATCTTCCAGAGCTTCTCAGCCAGCAATATCATTCCATGGTCTACTCACAACACGAGCCCTTTCACGTATCTGAATTCAGATGATTCCTCAAACTACTAAAATGCCAAATCAGTCAAAATGGCTATCTGAAATGAGTTTGTTTCTCATCTCACCATTCTTCTACAATTAATATTTAGATACTTGAAAACCTTTAGTCAAAGAATCTCAGTTCATCAGCTTCAACAGTTGAGCGTTAAACAACAAAAACTATACATACTGTACAAATTTGAGGGCAAGTTAATACTGCCAACCTTTAGTCTGAATCAAGAAATGACCTTGCAAACAACAACATATGAGGTGCTGTACAAGATGTATTTCATGTTTAAGAAGATGCACCCTTTAATGGTGCCTTCCTTCTGGAACTCCACTTTGCCTCAGCAAACAGTCTTTGATTTCCTTGTAATTTCTAAGTTCGTTTAATGCTTCAGCAGCTGTTTTACTGGAGGCCCTGCTATGATTGGAGTACACAGTTGAACTGCTTGCCACACCACATTGATTTTCATTGCCCTGACACTGAAAATTTTCTCTTGAAGAATCACCCCTCCATATATCAGCACCGGCTTGAGAAAAATCTTACGCATTTCCAATATGCTGCTGCAAAGGTGGTGCTGATTTAAGCATCTCTACAAGTTCACCTACAGCAGCATTCTGTGATCTTCTTGGTGCTGAGACAGTCTGGCCTGGCCCTTCCATAACCTCTTGAATGCGTAATTTCCCATCAAGAAATTCAGCCCTGCTTCTATAGCCAGCACTCTCATTGCCATCAAGTGCAAAGAGGCAAGACAAGTCTTCGTCTTCAACTTCATAGTATAAGAACATCTGCTTGATCCTCTAGAAAGTGTGTACTCCGCAGTGAGACATTGTCATTTTTGTCATCCTTATTGCCCGAGTGTGCTTGTCTTGGAACAACCGAATTCCCAGATGTTGATGTTGAACTGAGAGCACTGAGAGTAAAAAGGCATAAATTTAGAACTAGCAGAAACTGCTCGAGACAAAGCACGAGCCTTCCTTCTCCAGTTGCTGTGATGAGGCAGAGGATTTCTGCTCTGATCCATATTCTGAGGAAGACTTCCAGTCCGCAGAAGCCCCTGGGACACACTTTCATTTGATAAGCAACTCTGCATGGGGGGTGAGGGAGAAGGTGAAGCAAAGCGATTGGCAATGCTATGGCTTCTTTGAGGTGGCACAGGGAGCGGTGATGTACAAGAATTGATTAAAGTGCCAAGGTAATTGGGATTAGGGCCCGTTGGGATCATGCTAAACTGATGTAATGGAGATTGCTGTGGCGCTGTGGATGGAAGCAAAATTTTGTTGATACCTCCCCTCCAGCTATGGCACCTTCCAATTCCTGTAGTTTTAAGTCCAGGGGAGCTTGGCTCAGACAAAACATTGTGCTTGCCCCTGGAAGTGCGCCATGGAACTTCCTCTCAGAAACTGGGCTCCCACAATAATCTGGAATTAGCTGTGTTATAGGGCTTTCTAGACTATCAACCTCGCTGCCTGGTCTGCAAATCAGGTTTGCTAAGAACGAAACAGAAAGACAAAGCTTACCACACTGTGTCTCCACAGGGGTAAAAGTGTAATCTTTCATTATGCCCTTTGGTGTCGGGTCATTGGAGAGGCTGAAATTCTGTACATTAGTTTCCTTGCATTGTGACTTGGAGGGTTTTTCTGCAGGTCTCTATATACCCTATATGCAGGTAACAGTTTTGTTGTGCAGCACAGAGACCGAAGAAGTATCACTGCCTTCTTGTAAAGCACTGACCTTTCAACATCAGCATGGAGAGCAGAGGAAGATGAATTCAAGGCATATTGCCGAGTGTATCTCTCTAAAATCAAGCCCCTGGAAGATTGCCCAGTGGGCCGTGATGTGGAAGCTCCATCTGACCCAGCCAAAAGTATCTCCACAAACATTGGATTTATTTTAGGGGTTTTACTCCATGGCCCTAAGATAGGAAGCCT
>VDFB02000002.1:174800350-174842909 GCA_007258455.2 Sequoia sempervirens
TAACCTTATCCTAATGTATCCCCATCATGACTTATCCATAGGATCTAGATTTGCCTTTACATCTAGCCATTTGCTAACTTGGTTTAGATTCATAGATATAAAATTGACCTAGGTCACTTCCATGCACACAAATCTGAACCTTGAAAATTTAAATTCAAATTCCTTAAATTGAGCACATGTTTCCCACTCTCATCAACTATTTTGAGTAAAATACACAAAAACTATTTAAAAATGTGTGCTAGGGTTGTGTAAATATGGACACACCCAATTCATTATTATCTACATAGATCCAAGAGTATACATGATGCATATATATAGATCATAACTAGAGCATCAACATTACATCATTTGCTTACATCATCCTAGACATATTATTTCATGCTTGTTTGCTGTCTTCAATATTTATTCATTATTGCAAATTTGATTTGTGTGGGAACTTGACCAAAGGAGAATGAATCCTAACCTAACAAGTTGCCAAACAATGTCTCTCAACACTAACCTACTTCATATACATGCATATTAGATCAAGGTGAGTTCTTTCACTCAACACAGTTTAGATTGATCATTTATGAGGGAAAGTTATGCCAAATTCACTTCTATAGAACCATATATTTGATATGTAAATGCGATCTCAAATTTAATAGTTAACGAAGAATTTTATTATCCCAAGACCATTATTTAACATATCTAGATTAGGGCTCAAAGCAGCTGCAGAGGTAGTTGTCGAAGGAAGAAGCGGCAAAGATGGTACAGAGGCTAACATACCGCAGGCGCCACAGCTATCACACCAAATCAAACCAGACAAGAATTGTCAAAACCCCTGGTACAAAAATATCCTATAGCTTTTTTATTTGCAACAGGGTTTTGAAATTTCTATCGCTTGCCATGGGTTTATATGTGTTTTTACATGTATTGGTTTATGTATTTTTATAGGCGGGAAGTTAATCTACCAGACCGCCAAGAAGAGGGCCAGCGGACCCAAATGCCCGGTTACTGGCAAGAGAATTCAAGGAGTAAGATCCTTTTTACTTTTTTTCTTTTTTCTTTTTTCTTTTTGCTTATTGTATCTCTTTCTCTAGTGTATTCTCTTTCAGTGTAGATTGAGTAAACTCTGAAGTTATATGCATTTCTATGGACAGATCTGAATACTACTGTAGAGGTTTTGCTAATCCCCATGGTCAAGTTTTAGGAGGAGCAAAAAACTCTGATATTTTCTGCTTATTGTGCATTTTCTTTCAATGCTGATTTTTCTATTAATTTGCAAAAAAATTAAGTTTGGATGCTTAAAATTAGTGTATCTGTTATATCGTTTTATATTTTGATTGTATTATTTCCGTTTGGTGAAACCTACCAAAATGTTGGTAGTATTCTAGATTATAATTTTATCATCGCTTATTTGCTTGCGAAGCTATAGGCTGGGTTATTTTGAACTCAAATATTAAGTTTTTGATGGGTTGATACTTTACAGATCCCCCATTTGAGACCTGCTGAATACAGGGTGAGCAGGCTGAAAAGGAGCAGGAGAACTGTTAACAGGGCCTATGGCGGGGTTCTGTCTGGTTCAGCTGTGCGAGAAAGGTAAATTGTCATGGTTATTGCCTTGTATTTTTCATGTTATTAGATTACTGGTTTTTATTCTTTGTTAGTTTATGTTTTTATTTGTTTAGATTCTTCATATTGTTGTCTCTACCCCTGTATACATCTATTCTGATCGCTGATCCTTTTTCCCCTTAAAAGGATTCCAATAAATTTGGGATTTATATTTGTATTATTTTACTTGATTCTGTTGGCAGTGTTCTTCAAATTTTCCTGTAATTTGTGCTTTGTAAACCATTCTTCTTTTCAGTGATTATTGTCTAATCTGATAATTTTTTCCTTCTTTGTATTGGGCGATGATAATTATTTATTTCATCAAATGTTTTTTTTTATTTTTATTTTTAAGTAAATCGGAAAACTATTGACCATTTGCTGTGGAGGAGCATATAATACATAGTGTACACTGTACATCAATATAATTAGATTGGCATATACTTAGAAGAATAAAAGCAATGTTTTAGGTTTTTAACCCCAATACACCATTGTCATGTATATAAATCTTCAAGCAAAGAATCTAACACTGTGAGACCAGAAATGAGATTACTATTTACAATTTTTACATCAGATTGAGGAAACAAAAAAATAATTGGCCATTTGCCTTGGAGTATATAATACATAACTTGCATCAATATAATTGGATTGGTGTCAGCCTAGAAGAATAACAGCAACAGTTTAACCCCAATGAATATCTAGACGGTTATACCTGTTATCCCCCAATTATGAATCAGTTTCAGATAGCCTTGCTGAGACTATTCACATTTATGCAAGAAAAAACATGTAGTTTGTTGAAATCTTCCAGAGCTTCTCAGCCAGCAATATCATTCCATGGTCTACTCACAACACGAGCCCTTTCACGTATCTGAATTCAGATGATTCCTCAAACTACTAAAATGCCAAATCAGTCAAAATGGCTATCTGAAATGAGTTTGTTTCTCATCTCACCATTCTTCTACAATTAATATTTAGATACTTGAAAACCTTTAGTCAAAGAATCTCAGTTCATCAGCTTCAACAGTTGAGCGTTAAACAACAAAAACTATACATACTGTACAAATTTGAGGGCAAGTTAATACTGCCAACCTTTAGTCTGAATCAAGAAATGACCTTGCAAACAACAACATATGAGGTGCTGTACAAGATGTATTTCATGTTTAAGAAGATGCACCCTTTAATGGTGCCTTCCTTCTGGAACTCCACTTTGCCTCAGCAAACAGTCTTTGATTTCCTTGTAATTTCTAAGTTCGTTTAATGCTTCAGCAGCTGTTTTACTGGAGGCCCTGCTATGATTGGAGTACACAGTTGAACTGCTTGCCACACCACATTGATTTTCATTGCCCTGACACTGAAAATTTTCTCTTGAAGAATCACCCCTCCATATATCAGCACCGGCTTGAGAAAAATCTTACGCATTTCCAATATGCTGCTGCAAAGGTGGTGCTGATTTAAGCATCTCTACAAGTTCACCTACAGCAGCATTCTGTGATCTTCTTGGTGCTGAGACAGTCTGGCCTGGCCCTTCCATAACCTCTTGAATGCGTAATTTCCCATCAAGAAATTCAGCCCTGCTTCTATAGCCAGCACTCTCATTGCCATCAAGTGCAAAGAGGCAAGACAAGTCTTCGTCTTCAACTTCATAGTATAAGAACATCTGCTTGATCCTCTGGAAAGTGTGTACTCCGCAGTGAGACATTGTCATTTTTGTCATCCTTATTGCCCGAGTGTGCTTGTCTTGGAACAACCGAATTCCCAGATGTTGATGTTGAACTGAGAGCACTGAGAGTAAAAAGGCATAAATTTAGAACTAGCAGAAACTGCTCGAGACAAAGCACGAGCCTTCCTTCTCCAGTTGCTGTGATGAGGCAGAGGATTTCTGCTCTGATCCATATTCTGAGGAAGACTTCCAGTCCGCAGAAGCCCCTGGGACACACTTTCATTTGATAAGCAACTCTGCATGGGGGGTGAGGGAGAAGGTGAAGCAAAGCGATTGGCAATGCTATGGCTTCTTTGAGGTGGCACAGGGAGCGGTGATGTACAAGAATTGATTAAAGTGCCAAGGTAATTGGGATTAGGGCCCGTTGGGATCATGCTAAACTGATGTAATGGAGATTGCTGTGGCGCTGTGGATGGAAGCAAAATTTTGTTGATACCTCCCCTCCAGCTATGGCACCTTCCAATTCCTGTAGTTTTAAGTCCAGGGGAGCTTGGCTCAGACAAAACATTGTGCTTGCCCCTGGAAGTGCGCCATGGAACTTCCTCTCAGAAACTGGGCTCCCACAATAATCTGGAATTAGCTGTGTTATAGGGCTTTCTAGACTATCAACCTCGCTGCCTGGTCTGCAAATCAGGTTTGCTAAGAACGAAACAGAAAGACAAAGCTTACCACACTCTGTCTCCACAGGGGTAAAAGTGTAATCTTTCATTATGCCCTTTGGTGTCGGGTCATTGGAGAGGCTGAAATTCTGTACATTAGTTTCCTTGCATTGTGACTTGGAGGGTTTTTCTGCAGGTCTCTATATACCCTATATGCAGGTAACAGTTTTGTTGTGCAGCACAGAGACCGAAGAAGTATCACTGCCTTCTTGTAAAGCACTGACCTTTCAACATCAGCATGGAGAGCAGAGGAAGATGAATTCAAGGCATATTGCCGAGTGTATCTCTCTAAAATCAAGCCCCTGGAAGATTGCCCAGTGGGCCGTGATGTGGAAGCTCCATCTGACCCAGCCAAAAGTATCTCCACAAACATTGGATTTATTTTAGGGGTTTTACTCCATGGCCCTAAGATAGGAAGCCTTGCGTTGTCTGTTAAACCTAAATTCAAATTGAACCATTTGTCCCCATCTCTCATTGGTGAAGGAGACTGAATAAGAAACTGATGATGAGGCTGCCCTCAACACCAACTGAATTCTAGACTCCAAAATTACATGCACCACCTTAGGAAATAATTCAAAAATAATGTGCCAAATTATCAGGCTCCCCCGTGCTCAGATGCACCAGCTCAAACAATAAGATTTACTGCAGAATGCTCACCAATCAACAATTCGAAGTCTTCTAATTAAAAATCCACTGATATTACAATCTTCAGTTCTACCGAATCCCTAAACCCTGATCAGTTTCTCGAATCAGCATACATGGCAGTAATCTTCACGTGGCTCAGCCAATGCCAAAAAAAAACAAAAGTACTCACTGCACAAAGAAACAGCCGACTACAAGCAGATACAAAACAAAATTCCCATCTCTCTGTTATTTGCTTTTGACTTTTACTTATTGTTGTCCAGTTAATTGTCCATATGTAACATGTTTAGGGTGCCCATGTAAGCTCCAAAAGTGTGTTCATTCTAGTTTGAAGGGATCATTAACTTGGTATATATTGGCCTTAAAGCTAGATGCCTTAAAGCTAGATCATTTAGCCTGCATAAACTTTTGGAGTTCTAGGGATATTTGCTATGTTATATTTGTTTTAGTTGAAGTAAATGTGTCAGAGTGCATTCCTATTCTGTTTTTTCTCAGTATAATGAATTATCTTATTAGTGTTTTTGGTGGATCACCTTGGCATAATTGCTGTCCATTTTAATGATATTGTAGGATTATCCGGGCATTCCTTGTTGAAGAACAGAAGATTGTTAAGAAGGTGTTGAAGATTCAGAAGTCTAAGGAAAAGACTACTAAGAGTTAAAATTGGGGATAAGATAGTATACCATGCATTTTTCCTTGTAGGCAATCGAGATCAATTGTGGTAACCAAATGTTTTGGTCAATGTTGAGAAAAGCAGTTTGTTTTTGTTTCGCCCAACGTATGGGTAGTTGTGTTCATACTTATTCCCTTAACTCACAGAGAGCTTCGGGTTTTATTAGTTTGAAGACTATTTTTTTAATCTTATTCTAGTGAATTATATGTATTGTATGATTTTTGTTCAATTATACTGACTGCTACATGTTTAAAATTGCGAATTGATGACTCAGAAATTTTTTCTTATTCACTTTTTGTGGGTTCTATTATATTTTTTTATGGGAATATGGTTTGCAGTTTAAAATTGCATAACTTGAAATTCGGACACAGTGTGAATATGAGCATATAAGGAAGCAAAGAAATCATGAGGTGTAAATTGGAACTAGGTTCAATTTCAGGCTGAACTGTAGAGAAATGGTTAGAGGAGGTTAATTGGGACAAGGTTCAAAGCTCAGGTATAACTGTAGAGAAATGTTTAAAGGAGCACCTCCTAGATGCTTGCAATAACATGAGGATCATCAATCCATCTTTTACCTATGTCTCACACACTCCTACAATGGTGCAAGCACTTTACACAAGATTGGACCATACAAAAACCATATCATTGCCAAGCCTTTTGCAATTTCTACCATTGCTTCAGCAAGGTCCACCGTACATCTCAAGCCAAACCAAAGGCTAATTCACACCACACATCACTGTGTCATTTTGAGCATCACACTTTGGACATCAGATGATGTAGTAGTCACGGTAATCTGAGTGGCGCTCTTGAGGCTTGTGCTACACTAGGTCATCCACCAACATAGTTTGCATATTCTAGTCAAACCACCTAGCCATTAGGAGATGATGGATCACATGGAAATGGTTCAACTTCCATAACAGCTCTCAGCCTCCATGACATATTTAGGAAGTTGAAAATTATTTTCCTTGAACTTGGTAACATGTATCTTGGAGCCTAACAGGGTTGGAGATTCTAAGAAACATCACAATAAATTGTCTATCCCAAAGGAATTTCTACATTGTTTTGATGCAAAGGCTTTGGATGGTATGGTAAGTAGTTGGCTGCAATGCTTACTACCTTCCTCTTCAATGAGTACTGCCTTGCAGAGGCTAGCTTCCAAGGGTGATATTTGAGTATTGAACAATACAGTGCTGGCAATTTACCAGTAGCTCATGGATTCGCAGTCCTATTTAAATTTGCATTCCGTTCTGCAAAATCTCTTCATAACGCACTCCAAGGGCACCCTTGAGGTTACCAACACTTACAGTCTCCCATAGTCAATAGATAAAGCCCCCCTTGATTCTGTTTAGTGCAAGGAGTTTACTCATGGTGTTAATTTTCCTTGGTAGATTCATTTTCTGGATGCAGCGGTGGTGTGGATGGTTGGGAAGCTTATTCCTTGTCATAATTCTCTTTTCCTTTTGGTTGGTCCCATATCCATATTGTCCGTTTTTTGGCATTATGCACTTTTGTTGGACTTTGGTCTCTATTTCTGCAAATTTTTGGTTGATGAGCTAAGCCCCTTTGTCTGTTAGCCTACAGCGAATTTTGTTTGTTTTGAGGGCCCTAATAGAATCCCTCCATAAATTATGAAAGAAAGAAAACATTTTTCCTGATTCTACATTTGACTTTACTCTTTAGTAGATGTTTTGATTCATAATAGACTCCAATATTAGCTTTAACCATTTCTTTGCAGGATTCTTAATATCTGAGGTTTATAGACTATAAATGGGAATAATGATGTATAAAGACAGTTTTTCTGACATAACAACACTGCAGCTCCACTGAATTTAATTATGGAAGTCCAATCGACTCAAAGATTGTCTTGGAGTTTGATCGTCACATAGACATTTTTATACTTATGTGACTAATTGATCAACCTCGTCTTATTGTTAATTAAGTTGAATATAGCGCTTGCAGGGTTTCATCGGTCATCTTTAGTTTTTCACTTCTATGTAGTCCATCTACACTGGTTTAGGAGAACAACCTTAAAAATTATTTTTTGCTTCTTAACAATGTTAAGCAGGCAACACAATGCAATACCATGTATCTGAAGCTCTCTCCATACTTGAATTTTTTAATGCCCAAGAAAAATGTTTATTTGGAAAATCACACAGTTAATATGCATGTTCAGCCATCATCAAGAAATATCAAATGTAAGTACAATTCATGAGTAAATGCACATTTTAATGCCAAGAACTATGTATAAAGCTGAAAATAACACCATATTTCTGGTTGCCTCCACAGTTTCAACACTTAATAGCACAATGGTGATTTAAACGTACTTCATTCAATCTATATGCTGGATTGATCTAGTAAAATTTACCATTTTTGAAAATAAGTCGTCGTCAGTAGCTATAATTTTTGAGGACATGCTAGTCTTTGCACAGTTGATAAGAGAATCCTTGCCAAGCTTCTCAACCTGTTATGAGACATTCAATTGCTCAAAGTTGGTATCATTCTCATACTAGGCATTAAACATCGAGGCAAAGGGAATATCATCAAAATGATCTAAGATGATAGACCAAATTTTGAGCAACAATCAAGTCAACACAAATATGAGAAAGCTGAAAATGTGACTCCCCAATGAAAAAGCTGAATATGGCGGTAAAAATTAGCCCTTAACACACAACGTATGAGAATGTATAACAAGCAAGCATTAATTTTAGAAGCATCCTTAAAACTATCAATGCATGACTCACCTTGACAGCCAATTTATCATCGATGTATTTGCAGGCTTCCCTCATTGCAAGCTGTTCAAAAGAAAAATCACAATATGATTTGCAACTGAAAACACTAAAGTTATAAAACAATAATCTAAATTATAGCAAAACAGCTAATTCTATTTCTCACAAACTATGCTTCTTTGTTCCCTATTCTACAATCCATAATGCAATTCTGTATGCATGCAGTTCTTATTAGTAAGGTAAATAGCTAAAATTTACCCTGTATCCACTGATGATCGACGTTGGATGGATTTTATTCCGAACCAGGTCATTTGCCCGCTGTAAGTACAAAAATCAAATGGGCACATGCAGCAGACTGTAAGAAAAAATTCTTTAAGAAATTTGAAATAAGAACCTATGAAGGAAAGTAAAGATTAAAGGCCTTAGAAAAGTATAGAAGGCAAAACAAAAGTCTATCTCCCTACAAGGACATTATTCTGTACAACATACCTTCAGCAACTCCGCAGCAATAATAACAACTGATGTTGTGCCATCCCCAACTTCTCGATCTTGCAATTCTGCAAGTTCCACTAAAACCTATAGATAGATGAACAACACACCAACTTCATCAACAAGACATTATGACTGCACTGAAAAATTCTGTGAAGTGAAATTGATAAACATGGTGGGATTTTGAAGAACTGATCAAAATAATGCAATTTTTTTCGTCCATTACCACTAACACCGCTTATAGCATAGATAATAAGAACAACAAAAGGACGATAAGAAAAAAACAAGAGAACCATTAACCCAACCTTTGCAGCTGGATGCTCCACCTCCAGCATCTTCAAAATGGTTGCTCCATCATTGGTGATTGTAACATCTCCATTATCATCAACCAACATCTGTCACATGTCAGCCATGTTAAAGCGTAAAACCAACATCATGGTCAAAAATGTCTCTAGCATCTTGCAGAAATCAAATTTAAATAATACCGTCTGGCTAATGGCCTACTTATGCTTAAAATGATCATATTATTGTAAACTCTCCATAAGTTCATTCCCTAATTCCTCGAGTGTTTTATACACCTTTCAGATACACCATATAAATAACTACCTTGTTAAGATGGGAGCATGCATCCAACGTTTACAGGAGGAATCTTAGGCCTTTGTCTTGGGAAACAAAGTTTTCCAGCCCTGTTATGAGGTTGGTAATATGCTCCCATGCTTAGCTTTTTCTGGTAAATTTTCTGGTAAATATTTTGCTAAGTTACCAGTTCACCAGGGAGCATGCCAGGAAACAAATTCAGTACATAATCAGTTCAGATTCAGGTCCAGTACAAGAGGGAATTTGGCCAGGATGCAGGCAGATGCCTGTGGGCTTGTCCAGGACAAACCCTTGACGAATCCAGCAGAACCCAAGCCAGAAAATCATCTATTTCTTTTTCTTTTTCTTAATTTTTTTGGTTCTGTTCATTTTCTGTCCAAAGTGGTAATCCATTCTGCAACCACAACTACCTTTGGATGCAACACCAACGGGCCTGACTCATCCTTGCTTTCCCTTTGTCATGAACACCAGATATGAATCTGGCATTGTGTGGTTGCAATTGTCCTTGGAAACCCTTTGCAAGCAAGTAGGTTTCCGATGGGAGGGTTTGGTCTCTTACCAACAAGTGCAAACAGAGCAAAATATATTAAAAAGGAGGTTGGTGATAATTCTAATGCAGTGTTCCCTGAAGCGCAGATTCATTTCAGAGAGCTTGGAGTGCAAATTTCAAATTTCAGATCGCGTAAGATGCAGATTCATTCCAGAGAGCTTGGAGTGAATGTATATTATCCCATTAATTATAAAAGCAATGTTTTAGGTTTTTAACCCCAATACACCATTGTCATGTATATAAATCTTCAAGCGAAGAATCTAACACTGTGAGACCAGAAATTAGATTACTATTTACAATTTTTACATCAGATTGAGGAAACAAAAAAAATATTGGCCATTTGCCTTGGAGTATATAATACATAACTTGCATCAATATAATTTGATTGGTGTCAGCCTAGAAGAATAACAGCAACAGTTTTAACCCCAATGAATATCTATACGGTTATACCTGTTATCCCCCAATTATGAATCAGTTTCAGATAGCCTTGCTGAGACTATTCACATTTATGCAAGAAAAAAGTTTGTTGAAATCTTCCAGAGCTTCTCAGCCAGCAATATCATTCCATGGTCTACTCACAACACGAGCCCTTTCACGTATCTGAATTCAGATGATTCCTCAAACTACTAAAATGCCAAATCAGTCAAAATGGCTATCTGAAAATGAGTTTGTTTCTCATCTCACCATTCTTCTACAATTAATATTTAGATACTTGAAAACCTTTAGTCAAAGAATCTCAGTTTATCAGCTTCAACAGTTGAGCGTTAAACAACAAAAACTATACATACTGTACAAATTTGAGGTCAAGTTAATACTGCCAACCTTAGTCTGAATCAAGAAATGACCTTGCAAACAACTACATATGAGGTGTTGTACAAGATGTATTTCATGTTTAAGAAGATGCACCCTTTAATGGTGCCTTCCTTCTGGAACTCCACTTTGCCTCAGCAAACAGTCTTTGATTTCCTTGTAATTTCTAAGTTCGTTTAATGCTTCAGCAACTGTTTTACTGGAGGCCCTGCTATGATTGGAGTACACAGTTGAACTGCTTGCCGCACCACATTGATTTTCATTGCCCTGACACTGAAAATTTTCTCTTGAAGAATCACCCCTCCATATATCAGCACCGGCTTGAGAAAAATCTAACGCATTTCCAATATGCTGCTGCAAAGGTGGTGCTGATTTAAGCATCTCTACAAGTTCACCTACAGCAGCATTCTGTGATCTTCTTAGTGCTGAGACAGTCTGGCCTGGCCCTTCCATAACCTCTTGAATGCATAATTTCCCATCAAGAAATTCAGCCCTGCTTCTATAGCCAGCACTCTCATTTCCATCAAGTGCAAAGAGGCAAGACAAGTCTTCGTCTTCAACTTCATTAGTATAAGAACATCTGCTTGATCCTCTAGAAAGTGTGTACTCCGCAGTGAGACATTGTCGTTTTTGTCATCCTTATTGCCCGAGTGTGCTTGTCTTGGAACAACCGATTTCCCAGATGTTGATGTTGAACTGAGAGCACTATGAGAGTAAAAAGGCATAAATTTAGAACTAGCAGAAACTGCTCGAGACAAAGCACGAGCCTTCCTACTCCAGTTGCTGTGTATACTCTTCCATGTGTGAATGTTTATTCAAGAACTAAATCTTAATCAAGTAAGAAAAACCATAATCCCTTATATTGATGACATCCTTGTTTTCAGCCAATGTCCTAAATCTCATCTTGACCATCTTCGCCAGTTCCTATCTATTTGTCTCACTCATGGTCTTCTCTTGAATCCTGCTAAATGCCATTTTGCTCAAGAACAACTCATTTTCAATGGAATTCATCTTCTTCCCTGGGGGAAAATAGAAGTTCAACAACACATATTAACCCATATTTCTTTTCTCAAGGTAACAAATCAAAAGGAATTGCAACGATTCCTTAGCCTTGTAAACTATATTGTAGGTTGAAGATCGAGAACTTCTCAACAAGCTCCTACGAAAGAACCCTCCAAATTGGACAACAATCCATGATGCAACTATTCAATGAATCAAGGATAAATGTGCTCAATTACCTCCACTTCAATTTCCAAGACCTGGTCAAAAAATTGTTGAAATAGATGCAAGTGATACCAGTTGGAGAGGAGTTCTAAAAGAAGTCATAAATGGACAAGAAGAAATTGTAAGATTTGTATCCGACGGTTTCAAAGGTAGTGAATTAAACTACCATAGAATGCATAAGGAACTTCTGGCTATTATTCATTCTTTCAAATCCTTCCAGTTATTCATTGTTGATCATCCATTCCTTCTCCAATTAGATCTTCAAAATATCTCTAGATTTTTCAAAAAAGAATCCAAGGATAAAATTAAAAGGGGATGACTAATCAGGTGGGAACAATTTTTTGATACCTTTGAATTCCAAACTGAGCACATAACTGGTAAAAAGAATTTTCTTGCAAATTTTTTGTCCAGAGAAGGTCATTAGCCAAAAGAAAAATAGCAAGGACAAGTTTGAGTAATCTATATCAGAGAAGAAAGATGGATTGAGGAAAGTAGTCTAGAATTTAGCACTAATCATTTCAATCGAAGGTATTTTTGAAACTTTAATCTGGCTAACAATTATCTTCATGATAGGAAAAGAATGTTTGAATCTTCAAGGATTCTCACTACACCTAACTTATGGCATAGAGACAGTTTTATTAGGACATACTTAACAAAAGAAGTAAGTGATGAAATTGCTCAATTTCTTGGGGTCCAACATCCTTTCCCACAATGGCTTGTACACTTTGTAAATCAACATGTACAGTGACCAAAAATATGGTTACAAGATGAAGGAGGTATTCAACGACTGAGATCTTTTTCAAGGCCTAAAGGTGAAACAAGAATTTATCTTCCCATTTAATGGATATGAAGGTAAGCTTTAGAAATTAATATTCAAATTTTATGTCGATAATCTTATCAATCGTTATGTTTCCCAGACTTTTGGTCCTAGAGGTGAAGGTAGTCAATATCAACATTGGATAATTGGTACCCATGTCCGACATCTCTATAATAATGAATTACCAATGTGGATATACACAACAACATATAGGGAGGAACTAGGAAATCCATCAGCTCGAGCTCTTGGTATTTATGGTGCTTGCAAAACCAAGGTACAAAGAATAATGTGGAAGGAACCTAATCTTGTGGTACATCCATGCACTCTTGGAGCTCTTGAACACCACAATGACTATAATTTTCCTAGGTGTGTACATGGAATACTCGATGAGGATGATGACTAATGAGTCAGTTTGTGACTCATCGAAGTAACCAAAATCTTTGTTATCAAAATTGGAGTGGACCTAACCATGGATCAAGATGAGCCTAACATATCCTCCATCCTCGATCTCATACCTCAAGATATTTTTGAATTTCTCCTTGCCAAATATGTTAACAATCATATAAAATCCATGATCATGTGTCATGTAAGTAGATTCCCAGAGATCCTAAACACCATCCAAGCCACCATTGAAACTTATACCCAAGTCATGTCACCCTCCATGTCATCCTTTCCCTCCATTGACAAGGGAAACTCAAATGTCTTCCATGTTCAACCAACACCCATCCATAACCATATCTCATACACTTCATATCCTAGTCAACCCATCATCAATTCAAAGAGGGCCATCAAAATATCACCAAATAACACCATCAAAAGATAACCAAAATTCACCCTCCAAGGAACACCAAAAGTCACTCTCAAAGGAATACAAGAACCAATGCAAAATCCTATTTCACAAAATGATAGTCCTAGTCTTCTAGTTCCACCCACTTTCACCTCATCCATCCCATGTATATCCACCTCATCCATTTCAAGTTTTTCCACCTTCATAGCACCTATACAAATTCAACCATGTCACTCACTTGACCTCATTGATCCAAATCATGAAATCATAGATCCCCCTTTGTGTCAAGATTAAAGTACTCCCTCTCATGATCTCATTCCATCTCATGATTCCATTTCATCTCATAACCCCATACCATCTCATGATACAAGTCTCCCAACTCCATACCATAATCCTAGTCCATCAACTCTATTGCATGATCCTATACCATCTCATAATCCTACCATATCCAACCCATTTGATGATCCTATCATGTCCACCTCATATCATGATCCTATCATACCACCTCCATGGAATGATCTTAGTCCATTACAAGAACAAATCTTTCCATCCATTACCTCTCAAGACCCCCGAGGTATAATCATTTCCATCAAATCACATGATAATCTTAATCCTTCACAAGATCCCATTCATGAACAACAAACATTTAAGCTTGGTTCATCCACCTTTATAAAAGTTGATTTTCTCATAGAATACCACGTCTTCCACATCCAACACCCCTCAAGATGGTCTTTTGTCCTACTTCACAAGCGACAAGTATCCCATTAGTAAGAATATTATTCAAAACATGAATTATCAAGGAAAAGGGTTGGGCCTTCATGAACAAGGTTTAATTAAACACCCTAATATCAAAACACATCTAATTTATTATGGACTTGGCTACATACCTCCTTCTCAAGACGTTGGTAGCTCTTTCAAACCCAAAATGCCTCCCTTTAGATCAATACGTCGACCTCCTCCATCATCTTTACCATCTATTCTTGGACCTTATCCATCAACCCTCCCATCCATCTTAGGCCCATATGTTCCTAATCCATATCCTTACATGCCCTTTTAAGAAAAAAAAAGGCACATACACTTGAATTCCTTCCAACACCTTCCACTTCAAAAACCTCTATTTTCATATAATCCCTTTATGGCCTCTCCAAGCAATTGGGATACCAAACAAGAAATGCATAAGTTTAAGAATCCATAAAAACCTGAATATCATCATGTCTCACTAAAAATACATTCCAAAATAAAGAAAAATATGCTCCAAAATCAAAATCAAAATATTTTCAAGAAAATGCAAAATCCAATTAAGAAAAAATCAAAAGGCTATAAAGAAAAATCAAATGTCAAAGCAATGTGGGTTCCAAAGAAATCAAAAGAATCGATGCATTCAAATGAAAAATCCAAATTGGTATCCCAACTTGATAATCCAAAAGATTCCATTATTCCACCATCATCCAATCCTCCATCTAAGTATATTCCATCTCATTAGCCAATCATAATTCTTTCCTTATCCTCCAAAACTATTTTGGGTCCTGACATGCCCAAGTTTATTATCACAACCTCCCATCTCAATCCTTCAACTTTCACCACCCTTAAAGTTGTTTGCCAATGTTGTTCTTGCCCACATTTCCTCATAATGACTCCATTCCATACTTCCATCCAACCTTAATCTCTCATTCCATACCTTTAATATAATTATTTGCATGAATCCTTAACCCCCTTCTCCCTACCCCTATCCATTCCATTATCTTTACCAATTTTCCTACCAATGTCTTTGAGTGGGAATATGTCAACCATGGTCTATAAGAAACATTTAGTCAATGGGGTACTATCTTCTGCAAAGAGGCACTTGAGTCCTCCATTCATATCCATACACCTTCATTAGCTTCCATCTCCATGAGCTTCTATTTCCATGAGCTTTCATATCTATTTGTATCCATTAGCTTTCACATCCATCCATCTACCCTTGCTTGTACACTTGGAGGAAAGACTCTTCCATTCGTATGATACATTATCCTATTTTCACTTAGCAATCATATTCCTTCATTTATATTCCATGCTATCCACTTTATCCATCCACCTTCCTTTGATCTTGCATAAAGTATTGGGGAAAAATAACAAGTATCTAATGCATTCTTTATACCATGTGTGTCTTCCATCCTCCATATCACTTGTCCTCCATCTCATGTTTCCTTTCATATCCATTTATCTTTCATATCCATGTCATGTACTTATCACTTTTCATACTTATCCCTTGTTATACCTCTTAGTGTGGGGGCATGTTATTACTTTGACATGTGATCTTTGGAGTCCTCCATAGGTCCTCTATTTATCCTTTGTCTTTGACCAAACATTTTGGGTTCCCTTTTCATTAGTTCCCTCCACCCATAGCATTCCATATCTTGATCCATCTAGCTTCATCCTCCATCTAGGGTATATCCTTACATGTCCTATCATTAACCCATATCTTAGATCTCCATTCCATATCGTTGATCCATATCCATCCATATCTCCTTTGGTTTTCAGCTTGACTAAGGAATAAGATCTTGTTTATAATTATCATTTACATTTTTATTTATTATTGTGTTATCATCATTATGAGCAAGACATTTAAACAAAGCATAAACTCTTTAAAATTTTAAAACATTGGGCTTTAATGAACATCATGAGCAAAGGATTCTTGTTAAATCAAGTTAACTTCTAACATATCTTGAGCCAAACCTTTAGTAATTTATCACAATCAAAAAAATCAACCAAACAATCAAACTATTGTGGCTTGATGGATACATCTTTCCTAATTAGAAACCTACCTTGATATTTCAAACAATCAAAAACTTGATCATATCTCTTGGCACAAGGTATTGTGGTTGTTATCTTGTTCAACATGTCTTTTTCCTCATTGATCCTTATCATGCATGAGAATTTTCATTTTTGATTATCATGTTCTTGCATATTTATCATTATCATTTTGCATGCACGAGAGCTTGTGCTTTATCTTAAGTCTTGTCTCTTGTCTTGATCATTATCCTTATCTTTTTATATCTTTTATTTTCTTGTCATAGTTTGAGGAAACTTGAGGATCTCTAAACCTTGTTGTGTATGAAGAAGAGTGAGTGGGGAATGAGTCTTTCTTGTGTGTGTGTGTGTGTGTATCGAGTCAGTCTGTTTGATGATGATTACAAAAATCATAACCAATAACAAAGAGGGATTCGTTCCACTCTATGATGAAATAAATGATCACTTCATAGCCTTTCCATTCCATTCATTTCCATATCTAGCCTTTCATATCCTTTCCTCCCATATCAAATACATTTCATAAGCCATTTATATGCTTTGCTTGCATCTAATCAATGTGTTACATTCATTTCTTCTTTGCATCCACCTAGGTCATTCATATTTCTAAATCTTGCATACCATTTTCTATCTAGACCTCAAACATACATTCATCTATCATATCAAGATTCACACCATATCATATCAAGATCAAGGCAATATCAAGGTTATGCATCAAAGCTTGAGGGAAACAACCATATAAAGAGTCCATGTCCAGGGTTACTTTCTTTCATTTCATGCGTGAATTATCTTCTAGCTCTTAGACACAATTGAGGTTTGATGTTGAATGTGGATTGGATCTAGTGCTTCCTTTGTTATCTATTTTTTGAATTATACACTAAGGATATGGAAAGAGGAGTATAAATAGTATAAGGAAGATACTCTAGAAACATAATACATCAAGGTAGGCTTAATAAGTGACTTTAGGAGTGGTATATTAATGTAAGCTCAATATCTAGTTATAGGAGTGAGATATTTTAGTGTATTATCAATATGTAATTCTAGGAGTGGCATATGTTAGTGTAGGCTCAGGGTGTAACTGTAGAATCTTAGTACCATCAAAATACAACCAAAAGAAATGTAGTCTCATGGTGATGGAATTCCATGACAATCCATATTGTTTCCTTGCTACTATATGGATTTTCATGGAATTTCATCACCATGAGACCACATTTATTTGAGGTATTTTATCAACAGTTCATTGCCTTGTCTATGTTGTTCCTTACTATTATGCTTTGATATATTTTTTCCAAGCATTTGTAGCTTGTTCAAAAGCACCTAGTTTAGGCTTTAAGCCATAGCAGCAAGGCAGTGAACTATTTGATAAAATACTTTGGTAGACATGTATGAAGAATGTGGTAGCATAGACAAGGCAATGAACTGTTTGAAAAATCCCTAAGCAATTTGGTCTCATGGTGATGGAATGGCATGAAAATCCATATAGAAGCAAGGCAACAATATGGATTTTCATGGAATTCCATCACCATGAGACCAATTTGTTTGAGGCATTTTTTCAAACAGTTCATTGCCTTATCTATGCTACCACATTTTTCATACATGTCTACCAAATCATTTTATCAAACAATTCACTGCCTCACTGCTATGGCTAAAAGCCTAAAACAGGTGCTTTTGAATAAGCTATGGATGCTTGGAAATAATCTTTCAAAGAATAATAGTAAATATGGATTGTCATGGCATTCCATCACCACGAAACCACATTTCTTTGAGGCATTTGTTCAAACAATTCATTGTCTTGTCTATGGCTTGTCATGGAATTCCATCACCATTAGACCACATTTTTTTGAGGCATTTTTTTCAAATAGTTCATTGCCTTGTCTATGTTATTTCTTACTATTATGCTTTGCTATATTTTTTCCACGCATCCATAGCTTATTTGAAAGCACCTATTTTGGGCTTTTAACCATAACAACAAGGAAGTCAACTATTTGATAAAATGCTTTGGCAGACATGTACAAAAAATGTGGTAGCATAGACAACACAATGAACTATTTGAAAAAATGCCTCAAAAAAATGTGGTCTCATGGTGATGGAATTCCATGATAAGAAAATTGCTATGGATTATCATGGCATTCCATCACCATGAGCACATTTATTTGAAGCATTTTTTCAAACAATTCATTGCCTTGTCTATGGCTTGTCATGACATTCCAATCTCCATGAGACCACGTTTCTTTGAGGCATTTTTTCAAATAGTTCACTGCATTTTCTATGTTGCTTACTATTATGCTTTGATAAATTTTTTCCAAGCATCCATGGCTTGTTTGAAAGCACCTATTTTAGGCTTTTAGCCATAGCAACAAGTTAGTGAACTATTTGATAAAATGCTTTCGCTAATATATATGAAAAATGTGGTAACATAGACAAGATAGTGAATTGTTTCAAAAGAATGCCTCAAAGAAATGTGGTTTCATGGAATGCCATGACAAACAAATACAATTGGTAGCTGCTCCTAGTTATTAGTTATGAAATGTGAAGTGCATAACTGCTTAGGTTGACTTTGTAAAAAACTATATTGTAGTTTAAATTTTGTCATCTATCAACATCTAGTTATTAGTTATTCAATTTGAAGTAATGCTTTGAGTTTGAAAGATGTGCAATGCAATGTAATCAGTGATATGGATATAAACTACAAAAATCTGTTTTCTACAATCCATTAGTTAAACTCTTTATTTATTTGCTCTCTATATCTTTATGCTATGGAAATTCCTTTCAATTTAAAAAAAAAGGTTTTTATCTCTTGTTCAACATTTTTTTATGTTTTTTTTTAATATTATTTTTCTATAATTTTCTCAAAAAATCTTATACATTAGGTTTTCCCATTTTTTCCCCAAAATATCTTTGTTGCTATAGTTTTACCATCATATGAGGAAATTGAAACGTCATTTTTAGTCTACGTAAGAGTTCTTATAAATGTTGAAGGTGTCTTTCATTACATTCAAATTGTCTAAATAGCTAAAGGTTTTGATTACAATCATATGATTTGTGTATAATTGGTTGTTGGAAACATTGGGTTTTTATAAAACTGCAACCCACATCACAATTGTAGACACTGAAAATGGATGCTTCACTTCCTTGTCCACAAAATAGTGGGTATAAGGAGAGGGAGATCCGATTTCACAATATCCACATTCAAGGATACCTTAGAGATCTCAACCCAATGGAGGATGTAAGAGATCTGACTAAAAGGAATCCTTGGGAATGAATGAGAAAATAGAGGGGTTCACCACCAAGTGTAAACTTAGAAAAATGCAAAAAATTTGAAAACACAATGTGATATGCAAACATATGCTAAATGACCTAGAAATGCAAACAAAACTAAATAGAAAGTTGTGAAACAGGAAGTGTGCACCTAGAAATGTGTAGAGACTAGAATGAAGATTGGAAATGTTGTTGATCCTAAAATTTTGACCTACTGGGACTCATTCACCATTCTGGGCGAATCAGTCTCAAATCTGGAAAACTGTACCATAGCAAGTTTTGACCAAATGGGTATCTAGATCCACACAAATCTCTAAAAAATAGGTATAGTGGGATTCATTCACCACTAAGGGTGAATGATTCCACTTTGACTTTTCTGAAAACTCGAAAGTGGAATCGAAAGTTCTTGGTCTGCTTTTTCTGTTCCTCTAGGTGTCCAAATCCAAAACCTTGATTTTCAACACTGTAAGTGACTTTTTGTGAATATTTTGACCTTTCCAATAGGGAGATGACTTCAACAAGTTTGCAACCTATTCTTCAATCATCTCCAAGCCTTCAAATTACCTAGATTTGCAATCACACAAAGAAAGATAGAAAATGTTGAATGTTAGGGAATAGGGGTTTGCCTTGGTCAAACCTCGTTTAGGTAACTAAACCAAATGAAGAAATAAGATGAATCATGAACATGAAATAATGGAATTAGAAGCTTTCCATGATGATGGATCTTGAATTGCTACAATAATGGATGAAGAATATTCCCTTGAATGCCTTAGAAGTGATTTTGAATGCTCTCTAAATGACTTAACCCTACTGTGCTTGACTTGACAACATGAATACCTTATGATACTTGAATGAAATGAGGGTTTGGAGGATTATTTATATAGGAAACCCACTCAAATGCTTGCTAATTTGATCCCCAAGGCCGACATTAGAGAAAATTAAACTTAAAACCTATTTTTTCCCGCTCAAACCTCGAAAATGGCCCAAATGGGACTCATTCACCATCCTAGGTGAATGGGTCCCACCTGGATGGGACTCATTCACCCAAAGTGGTGAATGGGTCCCACAGGGGCTCTTTTTCCAGCTAGGATGTCGGGGGATGAAGAAATTAAGCTTATATGTTGATCTAGTTGGATTTTTAATCAAATTATGCCTCGAGATGCACAATATGGGGTCATAGTGGCCTATTAATGATGATATAAAGGTCATAAATTCTATAGGGCCCAAAATCCAATGTGAAAATTATAAATAAATACACTTTACAACACTAAATTAAGGCAAAATTGAGTCTATTTAGCTTAGAAGGGCCCTAATCCCAATGTGAATGTGAAAAACACATTACAACACTAGATTAGGTCCACTTGATTTACAAGCCTCATGAATTTAATGTGAAAGTGTAAATAAATACATTTTACAACATTAAATTAGGGCAGGGTTAGGTTTATTTATCTTTAAAAGGGACCAAGACCTAATGTGGATGTGTAAAACACATCACAACACTAGACCAAGGAGATATTAAGTCCAATTTATCATTAATTATTCCCAAATCAAGCAAGGAAAAAAGCATACTTTTTTAGTGTCCACGACAACATATCTAAGCCAAAGTGCATTGCTTGTTAAATAAGGCGTTTCCCATTTTGTAACAAAATTTGGTTAGGGGATCTCCATCTGCAATTATCACTCTTCTAATTTTTCTATAATAGACATTTTTTTTATTTTTATTTTTAGACTGCAGGAATCGGGTAGCACGACCCCATATAAACTGCAGTGCGCCTGGTAAACTTTTTAACGTGACCGGCGACGCTGGTGCGACACGCCCTCTGGTACCACGGGGGTGGGGGAGACTAGACCTCGTGACCAACCTCCTGCAACAGGAAAGATTTAGCCAACCGAGCTAGGGCCCCAACCCCTTCTATAATAGACATTGGGAATGGGTTATAGATTTTAATTTTTTCAAGCTCGAAAAGATTGATATAAATACACTATTTCTATAACCGATCTTTTAAAATAATCCTAGGCACCAATCTGAATTGCCTTAACAAATTCAATTGAAAGATGACTAGCAATATGCTAACTATAATCTATGTTTTTAAATTTATGGAAAATACCTTCATGTGATTTTACATCTAGACAACTACATTCATAATTTGGAGAACAAAGAATGGGCTGAACTAACAAAGTCTTTGTCCCAGTAATCTCAAATTTTGATATTAAAATCACTTTTCTAACTGAATCTAAATGCCTTGGTAGATTTTTTGGCTAGGTCATGATTATGTTTTTGTAGTGGTGTATAAATAGTTTTTGATAGAGATACCAGATTCTTGAGCACTTCTTGGAAGAACATTTGGTTTGTACTGGATGTAATGTTGACCACATTAATATTGTTTCATCCTTGGACTCATGTCCAAATAGAAGTGGTGGATGAAAATGATGGCATGTCCTATTAGAGTGTACATCTCTAGATATTTTTATTATATGGGAAAAATAGGTTTTGAAGGGGCCTAAAGCCCTTTACAACTAAACATACAAAATATTGCTTAAATATGAAACATTAAACCATCAATAGAAACCATCAGCAAAAAAATAGCAAAACAACAGGAAACAAACAAAGACCTAGTAGCAAGGAAAACAACAAAGCAAAACACAAAACTGGACACTATTTCATGTTGCTTAAGGTGTTGGCCACCTCAAGTTCCTAGTTCCTATGAAGGCCAATCATGTCCAACAATTTTTTTTTCTCATCCTCAAAGGACTTCCTTCGGTTACCTTTCCCTCTAGTAGCAGGGCCTTTGACATCATCCTTTCCAACCTTTTTCCCTTTCCCTTTAGTCACCTAGTCCTTCTCCATCAACTCAGAAAAATAGAGATGGTCTTCTCTTAGCTCACTAATCTTGTGAAATAGGACCTCCAAGGAATCAACACTATTCTTAACGAAAATATGACAGGCTTGCAATAGTTTTTTGATATCCGCATTGGTATCCAAAACCTCGGTCTCCAACTCAGCTAGTTGCTACTCACATAAGGACTTGAAGTTGGAAAAAGAACACTCAATATTGATAATTCTATCAATCAAAATATCTGAGGTTGAGCCCTTCAGAATAAACTACACATTTTATTTCAATCCCTTGTTCTTGATATTTACCCTGTTGAATTCTTGAGGAGTCCACTTTTCCAACTTGAAAGTGCCAGTAGCCCCCGCACACGCCATGTCAAGGAGTTCAAAAATTGAGGTTGTATCATCATTTAGATATGAGAAATCCTCTAAAAACCCTCCTCAGATTAATTCCCTCCTCCTCCTACACAGATTTCTCACAAGAGGGTTTCACACTTGGTGTGTTTCGAACTAGGGAATTGTCAATTTCAACCATCTTCTCCTCTAAACCCTTCTCCTTGCAATGCTTTGTGGTATCCTTTAAATTTTTTTTTGGCACCTGATTCTTCAACTTGGAAATGTTCTTGGAAGCCCTTCTAGGATTTTCCTCAGCCTCCATAACCACTACATTCTCCTGCAACCCCTCCTCCTTACCACCCACCTCAACATCATCCTGCCCAATACCCACAACATTCTCCTTAGACCTAAAATCCCTAGAACCAACCTTTGTATTGTTGCTAGTAGATTGTGACTCCGCCTCTTGAATAATAATCCTCTTGGCAACCCATTTTCCTTTAGATTTTCCCTTCTTTCTTTTCTTGGAAGGGGTGGCCACAGGGGAAGAAGACCCATCCTCACCCTCCTCATTCCACTCCTCCTCCACAACAACGTTGGTATTTGGACCAGTCGAGTAGGAATCATCACTTAAAACCTTTTCCTTTCCCTTAATAGATTTAGCAAGAATGAGGGCTTTCACATGCTCCATTATAAGCAAGATGAGGCCCTCATGCAAAATCGGCACCCTCCTATTTTTCAAATGTGCATACACAAAAACCTCCAACGAGGACAAGAGAAAGAAAGGAAATGAAATAAATAACCCATGTCTAAAATAATTTAAAAGAGTGAAATGGTGTCCTAATATTGCAGTAAACCTACCTTCAAGGGTAATATACCGCATGATAATCTCCACAATATCTGCCTAGATTTTCTTGAGAGACATCCGCTTGTAGCCCCAAGATGATATCTTGATAATATTTTTCCATTCATCATCCTTAAAGAATTGAGCCATATCCTCCTCATTGCTCTTCTTATCTTTGAAGAATTTATGACCGACCACAAGCAACCTAGTAATTGCAACTATAAACTCCTCATTGATCTCAAATACCATACCCTTAACCTGTAGTTTATGATTATGCCAATATGAAACAAATTCCATCGAAGCCTTGGGATCATGGCCATGTAGTCTCTCCAAGAAAGGATAAGTTACCATGCTTGAGGATCCTCCAAATTTTCCTATTCTTCCTCAAACTAGTGCATGAATTGGGCTTAATTCTACTTCAATCACCCCCATATTCACAATAACCAGCAACATAAACCCTTGGATAGAAACATTCGACTAAGAGCCAACAAGAAAAGTGATACCCACAAAACGTGTGACCATAATGTGGGTACTAATGGTAATATAAAGCCACCAAATAAGCTCAGCCATATCCATCATTTCGCATTAAAATCTTAGCACCATCAGGAAGGAGGGAGTACTCCTCCCACACCTTATACTCATTAATTTTGACAATCTCATTAGCAAAAAAAATCTCAATAAGTTTCCCTCTCGATAGATGTGAGCAACATGAGTTTCCTCATAGGATCTCAACATCATAATAATATCCTTAATCAATTGATCAACAGTCCAACTAGGCTTTTGGATTCCACGTAGGTAGTTGATGATGTTTAAAGAGTCTCCCTCCACCCAAAATTTAGAGAATCCCTTTTCCAAGAAAAATTTAACACTTATGAACACAGCCACAACTACCGCACAGTGATTGGTATGATTTCCCAACAGGAGTTCCATCATGCCCAAGAACCTGCCAATATCATTCCTCAACACCCCCTCACAACTTGCAGGCCTAGGGTTACCCTTGGATACCCCATCAAAATTAATCTTAACCCACCCTAAAGGTGGAGGCTTCCACTTAGTACTCAATCTAGCATTTATACTAGACTTAACAACCTCAGATGGAATGAGGGGAATCTTCCAATTAACAATCACCAATAAATCATACCCAGCCAAACAAGAGGACGAAGCACGACATTGAGATTCAGAGCCAACAAGAGTAAAGTTTTCCAGAATTGTCAGATGAATCTTGATGAAGACAATATTTATCTTGATTTTAGAATCACAGAAAAATATTTTATTATTTTCTTTCCAAATACCCCAAGGAATATGCGGGGCCATGATATCCCACAGCCTTCGAAGAATGGGGGAAGATGAGGGGCACTTCCACTATTTTGCAAAGCTGCAAAGAGAGCCCAGGAAAACCCAATCCAGATTCCAAAGGGCAAGAAATTTACTCCAAATGAGAGAAATAAAGCTACAACCAAGGAGAAGATGAAAGGAACTCTCCACATCAAACTCACAAAGCACACATCTATTAGGAATTGCAAATCCCCTTTTTTAAAGATTGTCCTGAGTTAACACTTTACTTTGCATAAGCAACCAGAAAAAATATTCACCTTAGGGATCGACAACTTATTCCATAACTTCCCCTAGAATGGAAAAGAGTTATGCTTCTCCAATGAATTGACAAAGACCAAGGCCATAGAAAACTTACCATTCGCACAAGGGGCCCAAATCACATGATCCGGTCTTAGAAAAAGAGGCACCCTGACATTACACAGGAACTCCTGAAGGAAAATCAAAGAAGGGTCCCAGTCCTGGAAAGCCTTACACACCCCATTCTGGATATATTCTGCTACCAGGTTACCAAAAAGGTGTTTACACACCAGAAGAATAGGAGGGGCCCAAGGACAATTGATTAGAGGCTCAAAATCACACTAGGCATCTTCCCAAAACAAAATAATGGAACCATCACCCAGTAGCCACCTAACACCATTACCAATCAGGTCCCTATAAGAGATAATATTTCTCCAAAAACAAGAGCCCATGGAGATATCATTAGAAAATAGCATGTTCCAAGATCTTCCCATACCAAATAAATATTTATTTCTGACTAGAGAGGCCCAACCCCCTTCCCCACTGACTAGCCACCAAATGTTCTTCAAAAGTAAAGCCTTGTTAAAAGATCTTATATTTCTAATGCCCAAACCACCCCATTTATTTGGCCTGTAGACCAAGTCCTACACCACAATAGGAATTTTGGCTTTCACTTCAACCCCCGACCATAAGAATCTTCTCACGATCTGCTCCATTTTTTCCTTAAATTTAGTAGGAATTCTAAATAAACTCATGGCATACAGGGGGATATTTTGAATAGTAGATGAAATGAGTTACACTTTCCCCGCCTAGCTAAGAAGCGCACCCTTCCAACCAGCCAGCTTCCTACTGAATTTATCCAGAATTCCAAGCCAAAAGGAGTACAAAGTCTTAGAAATACACAAGGGAAGCCCCAAATAGGTCAAAGGAAACTCACCTCGATTGCAAGAAAGAATCCTAGCCAGCTTCAGTTGGAGAACCTTGGGGGTGTTAAGGAAGAAAATATGACTTTTGGGAAGATTAATCCACTGCCTAGAAGCCTTCTCATAAGCCTCAATCAACATATTAACAACCCTGAATTCACAAATAGAAGATTCACCCATCAAGATAGTATCATCAACTAATTGTTGATGATTAATAGGCTCACATCTGGAAGAAGGGGAGAGACCCCTCAAGGAGCCAGTAGATAACACATTCTAAATGTTTTGACCAAGAACTTATACCATCAAAACTGAAATCAATGGAGAGATAGGGTCTCCCTACCTCAAACCATGTGAGCTCCAAAAAAAAAGGAGGAGAACCATTCACAATAACAACAAAAGAAGAAGTCAAAATAAGCTGATCGACGAGTTGCAAAAACTTCTAAAAAAAACAAACTGAGCCCAAACAACCAACAAGAACTTCCAACTGACCCTATCATAAGCCTTGAGAAGGTCTAGCTTCAGAAAAAAAACCTGACTTCTTATTAGAATTAAGAGAGTAGGAAAGTTCATGGACCATAATGATATAATCCAGGATTTGTCTACCCTTAACAAAACCACTTTGGTGCTTAGAAATTAGCTCAGGAAGAATCCTCTAGAGTCTAGTGGCCAACACCTTAGATAAGATCTTATAAATAGAATTATAGAGGTTGATTGGATGGAAATCTCCAAAAACATTGGCATCATCAGTCTTGGGAATCAAAACAATGAAAGTTGCATTCAACTCTCTAAGCAATCTTCTGGAGCCGAAAAATTCCTTGGTAGCATTGATCACATCCTCTGCCACAATATCCCAACAAGATTGAAAAAATAGAAAAGGGAAGCCATCAGGCCCAGGGGACTTATTCCCTTCAAAGGAGAACACTACCTCCTTAATCTCCAATGAAGAAGGAATAGCAATAAGATATTTATTAAGATGCTCTAAGACAAGCTGAGGGATGAAATCCAAAGAAGTCTCCACACAATGTTGGTCACAATCTAAGTCATTTTTTATCAGATGCTCAAAAAAATTTGCAGTAGTGCTCCTAATGGCATCCTCATCAATCAAAAACAAACCATCAGCCATGATGGAGGATACCTTGTTTGACGGTTTGTGCCTGAGGGCAGTAAGATGAAAGAACTTAGAATTTTGATCCCAAGACTTGATCCAAATTGCACGAGATCTCTACCTCTAGAAATCTTCCTCCTTAGCAACAATATCATGAAGCTGAGCCAAAATAGAGTCCTCTTGCAACTGAAGCTCCTCCGACAGACCCTTAGATTTAATTTCCTCTTGAACAAGATGCAGCCATTGAATTAGATACTTCTTAGAGTCAGATATGTGACCAAAAGACTCTTTGTTCCACTTCTTGAGATTTCTCTTCACAAAATCCAATTTCTTAGCCACTTTGAACATCACACTCCCATCAATGCAAACTTACCACCAGCTCTTGATACAATCCAAGAACCTAGAATCCCTCAACCACATAGCTTCAAAATAGAAAGGAAAAAAAATTCTACCCCCAACCTTGTCAGCCACAAACGAGATGGGGAATGATCTAATCCACACCTCATAATCTAAGAGAGAGAAAACAAGCAAAGTCCACAAACAACGAGGCCAAAACAAGAGCCCGATCCAATCTAACTTGGATATTCTCAGCACCAACTCTCCTATTAGACCAGGTGAACCTAGAACCCATCAAATCCACATCTACAAGAGCATTATCATCAATAAACATTCTCAACTCCAGGCGATTGTCAGGATGGGCCTGAGATCCACCCAATTTCTCATTATCAAACAGGGGAGTATTGAAATCTCTCATGACTAGCCAAGGGGGAAATAGAAAACTAGCCTGAATATTACCAAGCTCAAATCCCAAAGCATCCTCCTAGCCCTCTTCAAGTTGGGAGCATAGATGTTAGAAATAACCTAGGATGAGTTATCCCAAAGATGAACAAATCTAGTGTCCATATGATTGAAATCATCTGCAATCAAAAACCCTTTAACCAACCTAGAGTTACAAAAGGTAGCTAGGCCACCTAAGGCACCATCAAAGCTCACCTCATGAAATCCACAATCCTTGAAAAAGAATTTCTTTAAAGCCTCCAACTTATCCCTTTGCGTTTTAGTTTCTTGAATCAACAAAATATCTGGTTTATGGTCCCAGATCAAGTTCTTCATGAGGTCATATTTATGCACATTATTTAACCCCCTGATATTCCAAGAAATGATCTTCATTTGCACGAAGAGGGGGTTCTCTTAGAGCACATATCAAAAAGGGTCTTTTGCACACCTTCCGCTATATCACACTTGTACTTATGCTCCCTGATTTTCTACAAATAAAGTCTCCCCTGACCCTACTATTCAGACCCACAATCTATTTTTTTCCTTCTCATGGTAACCCCTTTGTGGGGCTGAGGGGGAGGGGAAGAATTATTCTTCTTTCTACCCCTCACTGGGATATAGCCATCATCTTTTGTGTTCCCTGTATTCACCACCACTAATGCTCCCTCACCACCCTAGACTAGACGCATGATCCGAGGGAGACAAAGGAGCAACATTCAACTCCAAAATAACACGTTTAGGGGAGCACAAAGTATATGAAACATGATCCACATCAATATCCACAAAATGAAAAGCAACCTTGTCCTCAGACTTCTTGGTCTCCTCCCCCCCTAGGGGGTGAGGAACAGTTTGATCCTCATTATTGGCTTCAACCTTCAGAGCATTACCAACACCAGAATCACCCTGCTCAAGAGGAGTAGTGGACCCCTTAGCCTCCTTGAATTTCCAAACCTTAGGTTGAGTCACAACCTTAGGAGGAGCTTCCTTGACAGGGTAGTCCTTAGCCCAATGACCCAAATTTTTGCACTTGAAGCATGCAAACGAAAAAGACTCAAAAACAACCTATTGTTTCCAACAACCCACCTTTGAGCTTAGGTGAAAGAAGTCAGGAAGCACAACATCTTGATCAATCATAACACATATCCTGGTAGCAACTAGGTGCCTTCTAGAAAGAGTAGCCTCATCAATGAAAACTAACTGCCCAAAAGAGTTAGCAACAGCTTTGAACATCTCTTCATCCTATTACTCCAATAGTAGGTTAGGCAATTTAACCCAAATAGGAGCAGAGTGAAAAAGGCACTTCGACAAGTCCATACCATGCTCCCAAGGGTGAAGCACCAAGCTCAGATGACCAAAGATCCATGGCCCTTTCAATAAAACCAACCTCAAATCTTCATCACAGGAAAAGGCAAAAGAAAAGAAGCCTTTGGCCATAGCCACAACCTCCACCTACCCCTTTAGATCCCATTTCTTGCGAACCCAAGAGTGAACCTCCTCAATATTGGGTCTAGGACCCAAGAACTTTCCCACTAAAGAAAATTCCATTCTAGCAATGTTTTTATCCACAATAGAGTCTAGAATTGATAGAGCAAAACCACCTTCCACATTTCAAGAAGAAACGGATTCAAAGGTGATACCCTTACCTTTAAGCTTCAAAGAAAAAAGGTCATCCCATCTCTGCCCTAGCAAAGAAGACTACCCCGTCGATCATAACTTTTCCACTAGAACACGCTCGACCCGAGAATCTTTTGGGTGAGCTGCAGAAGATTCACCAAAAGGGGCCCACATGGTATCAACAACTGACACCACAAGACCTGCAGGGGCCTTTGGAGCTTGACCCAATGCCTCCACCATCAAAAAACCAACACACACCTCCTTGAAAGCATCAACCACACACTGCCCCTAGATACTGCAGCTTTGACCACACCCATACCACACGAACCCTTCTCTCCAGCAGCATCAACAAAAAACATTGAATCCATAGGTTGTCCAAACTAAAATACGCCATGATCACCAAGGAGCGAATTCAAATTCAAATTGCTCAATCTCACCTCACTAACGTTCTTCTCCTCACCATCCATAATACAATTGTTATTGCACATGGAAAGAAAGTTTTTTATTTTATTTGACACATCTCATTTCATGTCTTTTTGAACTTTTTGATGTGTCTTACCTTGTACAATCAACAATAGAATCTAACTCAGCTCAAAAATAAGTTTGAGAAAGAAGCCAAATTCATTGAGTAGATTCAACATATTAAACAAGAAGTCCATTACTTATTTTAGACAACTAACACGAAATACAAGCAACACCATGGTCAAAATCTACATCCACACCAATACAAGGTTGGTAATTGTGTCTTCTTATGTGTGTAGATAGAAAGATTCATGTACAAATAAGGTCACACCTCTTCTTATAGTCATAGACCATAAACCATAGACCATCACCAAGAAAGTGGTGTGTAGTACTACTAATCCTAATATTTCCTTTGATGTGGGTTTATTTTATATTTTCATGTGGATCTTCTTTGTCCAAATTTTCCACCTTTACAAAATGAACTAGTTGCTACTAAGCAACCCTATATAGAAGAATCAGACCTTGATTGTAGTTTTGGAGCAAACAAATAACTATGCTACAACCATCAACAATTTTTTTGAAGTAGATTAGCTCATTTACGTAGGGAATTGCTTCACCAAATGTAAAATTAGAATTTTTCCTACTTGGTTTATCAATTTTGCATGATGGGGGTGATTGCTTCTCAAGGAGTGGCTACTAATTGAGGTGACATTATGGAAACCTTAGTTGGATTTAACATCAAAAATAATTGTGAAGACCTTAGCAATTCACTCAATATAATATAGGTCCTAGTATCATCATTATAGTTAATGCCACGTGAGGGAAACATTAAATCAATTTGGTGTTAAAATACTTGTAGATTACATTGATGCTTGATGGTGGTGCCAATAATTTGAAGTGAAAAAAGATAAATTATTTATCTTCTACAATGGATCCTCTTCATCTCCATTAAGACTTGAATAATATCTAATTAGGTGTTGGAAGGTTCAATCTTGTTCCTAGATTTGTTAACATTTCTTTGTTTTAGCTTTTACTTTTGTACTCAAGGATTCAACTAAAAAACTATTTATTAATGTCAATGAGATTGTAGTTTCACGTTTACCTCTTCATGGATGAGTAACATTATTATCTATTTTTAATAATTTATCTAGATTCATTTGTGTTTTATCATCATTTGATATTTGATGCTTTTGATCTAAATTCTAGACCCATCTTCAAGGATTTCACTTATTGTATTATCCAAATTTCTCTAAAGAGTGCTCTATAAATTATAGTTGAAATGTCTGAAATGAAATGAGGGCTAAACATAGTTGAATCTAGATATAAAATTCAATATGTTTACCTGTGAAAATCTCAAAACTTTAATTGTTCTCTATTTTTGAATTTATTGCCAATTTTGTTCTCTATCTCCACACAGTCTAATTAGTGTTCACATTAGTAATAGAAATTGTTTCCACCTATAAAAAAATGATTTTTTGACAATTTCATTATGTTTTCTCTGGGATTTTCTTTGTTACATTCAATGGGTTGGTGTTTTTATTCTTGTATCAATTTGTGAATGGTGTTCTTTTGTTGAGAATTTTAGTTGATACAACATAGTGGAAAATATGTTCCTTACTCATTTAGATAAATTTCTATTTAGGGTTGCTATTGAGAGATCCTTCATGATGCAATCTTTATTTTTGGTGACAATAGAATTTTCTATTGATGTTTTTTTGTATGCTATTTTCTATTTATTTAATGGTTACTATATTTTCCTTAACGTGTATAGTTTTGAGAAATTTTCACATGCATTTTATTGATGATCAAATGATGTCATAACATTATAACTTTATGAGGTAACCACTCTCAAGTGATTTCACTAATACTATCAATAAAGAAATTACTAACCCCCAAAGGTCAAATTGATAACTCCTTGATGTTGAGAACATTAGGAAAAATAATAGAATCATTGCAATTTTGAGTTGGAGGGTGACAAAGGCTGGTTTCGTTTGAATGCATGTTTTTGTTAAGCAATATTGTAGTAGGATTTTTAAATCTTACCTACATTTATTGTTGAAGATTTTAGGGATTCTCACCCTTATAGTGGTTAGTGTTTTTAATGGCGTCCAAGTCTCTCTATTTGATACACAATGAACTATTTGATAAAATGATTTGACAGACATTTATGAAAAATGTGGTAGCATAGACAAGGTAGTGAACTGTTTGAAAAAATGCCTCAAACAAATGTGGTCTCATGGAATGCCATGACAAGCAAATGCAATTGGAAGCTGCTCCTAGTTATTAGTTATGCAATGTGAAGTAATTACATGACTACTTAGGTTGACTTTGTAAAAAAAAATATTGTAGTTTAAATTTTCTCATCTATCAACATCTACTTATTAGTTATGCAATGTGAAGTAATGCTTTGAGTTTGAAAGATGTACAATGCAATGTAATGGAAAATTTTGGGTGTTTATAAAACTACAACCCACATCACAACATACCCAAGTCCTTGTGGTTTTTAAGCTTGTATATGTAGGTGTGCATTACAAATAGGAAGAACACCAATTTCTTGCCATTATCGGAAATAATCAATAAACTTGTTGAAAGTGGTGAAACACAAAGTGTTAATGGTTGTTGGAAAACACTAGGTGTTTATAAAATGGTTCCTTTCATTACATTCCTACGGTCTAAATAACAAAATCTTTTCAAGATATTCATACTATTTTGTAAAATTCTAGGATGCAAAACACTGGGTTTTACAAAACCTACAACCCACCTAATGTTTGAAAACCCTTTACAAACATCAACCTGCTTAATGTTTGAAAACCCTTTACAAATAAAAACCCACATAATGTTTGAAACCCTTTACAACTAACAACCCAAATGGTTAGAAACCCCTCACCTCACTTTAGTTTTTTTTCGTCTCTCCTACCTACAAATCCACCCCCTTCTCTCCAACCTTTTGCTTTCAACCTATAGAATGGAAAATCTGACAACACATAGTGTTAATGGTTGTTAGAAAACATTAGGTGTTTACAAAATGTTGTCTTATATTATATTCCTACGATCTAAATAACAAAAGCTTTTCAAGACATTCATACTATTTTGTAAAATTCCAAGTTGCAAAACACTAAGTTTTACAAATCCTACAACCCACTTAATGTTTGAAAACCCTTTACAGACAACAACCCACATAATGTTTTAAAACCCCTTAGAAGTAACAACCCAATCAATTATAAACACCTCACCTCATTTTTATTAGTTTTTCATCTCCCCCACTTGCAACTTCGCTCTCCATCCTTTTACTTTCAACCTGCAAGATGAAAAATCTGACAACACATAGTGTTAATGGTTGTTGGAAAACACAAGGTATTTATAAAATGGTGCATTTCATTACATTCCTACAGTCTCAATAACAAAATCATTTCAAGACATTCATACTGTTTTCTAAAATTCCAAGTTGCAAAACACTGAGTTTTATGAAACCTACAAGCCACTTAATGTTTTAAAAACCTTATAAAACAACAACCCGCATAATGTTTCCAAACCCAAGTTACAAGTAAAAACCCAATTAGTTACAAACCCCTCACCTTGATTCGGTTGGTCGTCTCCCCCGCCTGCAACTACATTGCCTTTCTCTCCAACCTTTCACTTTCAACCTACAGAATGAGAAAACCCACAACACAAGTGTTTTTCAATAATAGTAGTTGTTACAATTTAAAACACACATTGTCTTAATCACGTCAGCTCCCCTTCTTGCCCACGATGAATGGACAGCTTCTCGCGCAAGGCAAAAAACACCAACATTATTCAAAGTAGTGATAAAAATGAGTTGATGTCGCCATTATCTCCTCGCTTTCCTTACTGTGACGTTTCCTCCCATCTGTCGGTTTCGTCACTTTTATCATCCGTCTGGTAGGCCCCTCACTACGATGTTTTGTCATGTTTGTATGTTTGTATGTATTTTTTTATGAATTTTTGTATGTACATAGGTGTGCTTTGTTAGGATATTAGCTGTGTCTAGTACAATGCACATATAAATATATATTCATCCTTGCTAGGCATGATTAAAGTTAAAATTTATATTAAAAAATCCTCATTGGGCATGATTAAAGTTAAAATTTATATATAAAAAATCCCTATTAGAAATTATTAAAGTAAAAATAATTTAAAAATTCCTTGGTGGATATGATTAAAGTTAAAATTTATTAATAAAAAATTCTTTTTGGACATGATTAAAGCTATTTACCAATGAATTCCTACATCACTACCCTTGATTAGAATGAGGCCCTCCACTTTTATCCCTATTTCCAATAAACGTGTGTTTCATTGGCATATTTCAAGCATTTTAATTAAACCAATGTAAGTTATTTTAATCAGATTATTTTCAGCTAATGAAAGTTTTTATATTTACTTGCATATCAAATTAAATTTAATTAGACATTTGATTTTTATATATGGATTTTTTTATGGAGGATTTTATATCATTCACAAAGACATTATAGCAATTTGATATGGGAGCATGAATCCTTAGGTTGAAACATCTTCGGTTGAGAGTCAAGGATTGAAGGGTATCCATTCCGCCAAATTCACTCAGGGCATGATCCTGACCTCATCTGTTATTATGTTAGGGTCTTGTACTCAACAAGACTTGATCCCTAGTGGGCTCATTTAAAACCATTCAACTTCACCAATAGATCAAGGCCCCATTGACTATATATGGAATTTTAAATGTATAATCACTTAATATTACATCATAAAGTATTTAAAAATAATAATTCTTCTTTATTTTTCACCATTTTTTATTAGAGTTTACAAATTATAATGTATTTTAGGGAGTTAAAGGACGTCATCAAGTTCACAAGTTCTTGATGTTTGTTGTGATGGTGAAAGTTGTCAAGTATATTACATGATATCTTCACAATCTTGTATTTTAATTGTATTTCAAAATTTTACTATAAAATTCATACAAGCAACAAATTTAAAATATTATTCTAAACACACAAATTTTAGATGGGACATTCATTTGGATTTTCTCACATTTTGATTAAGGATTGTAGATAAACAATCATACAAGATTTTGCAATGTCATTATAGATTGTAAATTTCTCAATATGTTATTTGAAAAAGAAGAGGTAGATTTATAAGATTTTGGATGAGGAGATGAAGAGTTAAGATTAGTTCATCTAATTTAGAAAATAATTTTTTTTTCTAATTTTATTTTAAAAATAATTCGTATGAATTTTGATTTATCTGATTAATTTCATTGAGGAATTGGCAAGAATAAATTAAAGAATAAAAACCTTATATAATTGAATGAATTGAATAGATTGACTTTTAAAAATGGTATGTTGAGAGGATAATTAAATAATTATTTATATAATTAATTAATTAATTATGTGTGCATGGATTTATTTGGGAGTTGATAAATTAATTAATAAGAATAAATTATTAATTAATTATGATGTGATGTTAATGAATAAAGATGAAAATTAATTAATTAAGAAAGAATTAACCAACTAATTAACTAAAGCAATGTGATCATATGATGCAATCAATTAACTAATAAATATGTTGATGTTAGAATGAATTAAATAAGATAGACTAATGTGTTTAATTAACACTAAAAAAGGTAAAATTTAGGTTTCTACATTTTCCCCCCTTTGAAAGGATATTGCAACTAAAAAAATTCGTGACTTTCCAAAAAAAGTAGAAGAAGACAAATAATTGATATAAAAGGATGTCCCAAGTGGCATAATGATTAGAGAGATGCCCCTTCGAGAGGACATGTATGGATGAAAGATATTGATGGGAAATAAAATAAGAAGAGTGAGTTAATGAGAAGAAATATATTATGATTAATGTTTTGAATCTTGTATTGAATCTCAAACATTTGAGAAACTTGATTATTATAGCACATCATAGGATGCATCATGATATGAAAGACCATGATGACATTGTTTCCATGTGTGGTATGAGAAACTCAAATAGGTAGATGACAAGATGCATCATGATATAAAATACCACAATGAAATTAACACCAAGTGTTGTCCCAAGGGTTGACACACAAATTTAAAAAAATAAGAAACACACAAGCAAGTGTGTATATTATTTGTTCCTTTTTTGATAATTAATTTTTTTTCCATTGGAATCTCTTTTCTAACATTATAGGAACTTATTTGTTGCTAATCACTTTTGTGCAACCACCACCATATGAATATAAATTATTTTATTTAAATTAATAACAATCATGTGCAAAACTACTTGTCTAAGATTCATTTTACAACCAAACATCATTATTGCATTTAAAATAATAAGTCAATCTTATTTGTTGTGTTTTTGTGATTTATTTTTATGCTCTCCTCTTCTATCTTAGTGTGATCTTGAGGATCAAAATTGGTCTCTTTCTTGGCATGTTGGTCATGCAAAGGCAAGGGATTTCTCTTTGTGCCAAATGGATTATCCAAGCCCTTGCTAGAAACAAAGCCTAAAATTCTCCTCAAACATTGCATATCCTTGGGATATCTAATGCACAAGCACACGTAGAAGGGGATTGGCCTTCACACCCTTCTCATAATGAAAGACCTTGTTCAAATTGAGGGCACTTTTTTTTCCAAAAGTATTTGGAATGCATGGGAATCCATTAAGCCTTAGCTCAGATGGAATGGCTTTGGCTTCCAAGAAGCATTATCTTTTAACCAACACAATATTCAATAGTATGCTCTATTGAACACCCAAAATACTAAGAGGGGGTGAGTTGATATTCACTTAACTTCATTAACATCATCAATTTTACACATTCATTCAATGTATCATATTAAACATGTAGTAATGGAAAAGAACGTAGAAAGAATGCATCACATCAAAGAACACAAGAACATCATATTTACGTGGAAAACCCAAAAATGGAAAAACCAAAATGAGGCTTAGCCCACAATATATTATAACCAATTACAATGCTTGATACAGAATGGTGGACTCACTGTCCAAAAAGAGAAAGGCTCACTTCCAAAGGGCTCATTTCCCATATAGAAAGAGATAGAAGAAAGGGTGGCTTACTGTCGAAGATGAACTACTAACAATGCATCTGACATATGTTGAAGATACAGTTCCACAGAAGCTCATAAAATTGAATTAAAGAAATTCATACTTCACCATAACTATACTTCGCACTTCTCTACACAAAATTTCACAGACACACTCTACACGCTCTTTCCACCACACTCGTACAATGAATCAACCTTGTATATTTATTGCAACTATCCAAAACATCAAATAGGTTGGCCTAATTAGATGTATCATGCACCACATAACTTGTCGACCCAAAATGCCAACACACACCTTGTGAAAGGAACCTAAATGTGTAACACATTAAAATAGGTTGACATGACCTATAATCACTCCTATGATACCGCTCCTTATACAACTCAACTCCACACAACCCCAAAATACTTAGGTTGGCACCAAATAGAAAAATTGGTAAAGTAATAATAGAATGAACCAACTATTCACTCACAACTCATCACATAGACCACAAAAAATACTTGCCACTTGGAATGTACAAACCTCTGACATTTGTAAAAACTACCACAAAACTGCATAACTTAATATTCATCTTTGGTGGAATGCAGAGCATTCCAACATACACTTTGTGCCACTAACTCTAGCATTTCCAGAGTTGATGCTTTGTCAACATTATCTTCGACTATGGAAGACATAAAGTCATGAAAATATGGATTTAGACTCTTCCAACACGTGCCAACATTACCTTAAAATGGCAGAACTAGATTCTTCATAACGGAGCAATACATACCTCAAAAATGGTTCACTAAACACTTAAACTACACTCCAAGACTTAGGCAATTATCAAAACCATTTGTTCTTCTTCAGACCAACACTTTTGCATCTTTGTCATGGGTTGCCATCAATGACAACACCGTATACAATCATGCTCATCAATATTCATCAAACTTCCCATTCAAAAATCTCTTCACATCATCATGCTTATGTTGCCAACAATCTCCTCAATGACAAACAAACTTCCAACAATCTCCCCCTTTGTCATTAATGGAAACACTCCTAGCCAAAACTACTCCTCCTTTGATATCAAGGGAAAAGTGTGCCAAAAATATATTTCTTTAATTTTCTCTACTCCCCCTTACAGATATATTTACATCAATGTAACTCCCCCTAACAATGTTATCCATAACCAAAATGATAAATACTTATATCGTAGCATCATCAAATACTTCTAGATATGTATATATTGCAATCAAGAAAACTATCTATACAAAGAAAAAATCTACAACTTAACTTGTGGAGGGTAAACTACCCTAATTATATACCTTCAATTTTGCAAGGTGTGCCTCCCAATATTTCTTTACTATCTCCCACTCAGTGAAGGAAAGTATACTGCACTAACTTTCAAGCTTTAGATGGAGGTATTCTCCTTCATCCAGAGAAGCAAGTACCAAATTATTTTGCAAAATCTTCTTAGAATCAACCAAAGTTTCAGTCAAAGATGTAAGCCTTGCACTTATCAAGTCTATGAGCTGACTATACTACACAATAATTTTATCTTTCTATTCTTGCGGTTGGAAGAACTGACCATGCAAATTTTCAATAGCAGCCCTTGTTGCACCATCTGCATCACTAACCAGATCATAAACACCGGAGGCCTAAGCAATATGTGACTCTTTTGAGTCCATTTGGTCCTTAATGCTCTTTGTAGAATCAAGCCATTTTAAAAAAAATGAAATAAAACTTTAGCTTCTTCCACATAATTTTGAATATCTTTTAAGTTTCCTTGCAACTTACCATGTGCAACACTACATTTTTTAGATATTTTGGTCAATCTCTTATCATTGACCTTCTTTGTCCTTTCTTTTTCCAATTTCTCTTCCAAGTCGATAGAATATTCCTTAAAGGAATTGAGTAGTAGCCTCAGTTGTTGCACACCAAATAGATAATTGTCAATAGTTGCTCCAGGGAAGTTGTCTTGTAACACTTTTATTGCTTCATCAATCATTTTAGCACTCTTTTTTGTGTGTCTGAAGTATCTCCTTCCTTGCAAAGAAATTAAAGGCATCACCAAGTTGTAATTTATGTAGGGGAGACATTTTATCCATATCTACTTGTCCTTGTTGCATAGGAATTTGTAGTAATTGTGTAGATACCACTAGTTGGAATTGTAGCTACATATACAATAGACTTTTCAATGGATCTCCAAAAGCTCCAAAGGATTCACAATTTTTTTTATTGTCTTCTTCCTTCTTCTCACTCTTCTCCTTATCTTTGTTGTTAGAGCATTCCTCTATATTCTTTTCTTCTTTATCAAGCTTCTCATTATCCAAAGGAGGCACATTCTATTCTTATTGTACTTTATCCTTCTTCAAAACATATTGTTTAACTTCGTCTCTCTGCTCATCATTAGTCTTCTCATCCCGAGGGGATAAGATCTACTCATTTTGAGTTTCATTTTTCTCTAGGATGTTTGTTTCTTTTCTTTTTTCTCTTCATCAACAACATTCTCCATATCCGAAGGGGAATTATTAGTTAACACATCTTCCTTCCCAAGCTTATCAGTTATCTCTTCATTCGAAGGGATGCTATCTGGCATTATTTTTTCTTGTCCTCACTTGTGCTTAGTCACCTACTCAAATTGCTCATTAACAGGTTCATTGACTTCTGGAATAGTTTTATCATGATGTAATTTCTCTTCCTTGTCTAGAGGCATTCCTAATCCTTTTGCTAGGTCTACAACCTTCTATAGTGTCTCATTCGTGAGCCTTCCAATGTACTCTTTATCTCTACTCATTAGAGTGTTGAACCTTTGCTTTGTTCTGAATTTTCTATTGAACACTTTAGATGATTTTTTCCTATCCTCAACTGTAAGAGAAGAGCCAGTCTTCTCCAAGGAAAATGCCTTTATCTTTTCATCTTCTTAAATTACTTCTTGCCTTCTTGTAGTTAAAACATTCTTCAAGACATCAAGCAATTGGTCCTCAATCTTATCCAAGACGATGTAAAATTCTATCATATACCTAAATATGGATTCTTTAGTGGTCACCTTGTCTTCATCATTAGATTCCAGATACATTTTGGTTGTCTCTTCCAAGAGACCAAATTTTGAAATGTTATTAAATAAAGCTTCAAATTTCAAAGGGCTATGCTCCCTTATTAGAGGGGTCTTTTCTTTCTTCTTCCCATTTCCTTTAGGACATTTTTCTCCTTCATCAGATTTTTTTTCTCTTTTCTTAATAACAAAAGCTTTCTTATGCTTTTCTATTTCTTTCTCAACGTCTATGTCCACAATTTCAATTGTTGCTTTCTTTGCACTGGTCTCTTACGTGGAGGCTTGATACATATTCTTCTTCTTCTCGATTAGTTGTAGCATTTATTCTTCTATATAATCTTCATCCTCACAACTAATGTATTTCTCTCTTGTATCCTTTTCCTTTCTTCTCATTTTAGGAACCTCTTGTTGCTTAGGGACACTAGATGTAGCCTTCTTCTTTGAACTCTTTAGAGGATTAGTTCCAAAGAACTTTGGTATATTAGGAGAGGGGGTAGAGGTCCTAGCTAACCTTCTTATATTGGGGGTAGCCTCCGGAGGATCAGGTATGCTTTTAAATTTCTCCATGGGCTCTTTGGTGAGCCAATAATCTCCTCCAACCATGCCTTCATCTTTTCAACATTTTTCTATATCCCCTTTTCTTTTTGTTGTAGGTGCACTTCATTGTATTTCTTTATATAAGTTTCAAACCTATCCACATATGGATCTCTTGGTTTGCTTAACAATATCTTTTCCAATTTGGTAAGCTCCTCTATTGTAACCTCATATCCCATCTTTGAGATCCACATAGTTCTAGGTTCAACTACCTCCATAATGCATTTGTCTCTACTAACCATGAAAGTGATGTCATTTTTATACTTCTCAACTATACTTTTCAAAATTTTCTCTTTCTTGCATATTTTCTTAAAATGACTTGAAATATCCCCACAAGGCTTATTTCTAGGACTCAAAATCTAGAAACCTTCTCAAATGATCTCTAATTTATCTAGCAATAGGTACATTATCTAACCAAACAACATTATTTGCTTTTGGAATTTCTCTAAGAAAGTAAAACAATAAGCATACAATTAGGGTACCATACCAGAAAGGATACCAAGATTCTTTAGTCTTCTAAAGATTCTCCATCAACTGTTATCTCAGTATTTCACACAAATCAATATCTAGACCTTCCTTTTCCATTTGGTGAGCAGTATGAATAGTAGTAGCCGACACAGAGTTCTATGTGTTGGTATAATAGATCTTACATCCAATTACCATCGATGCATACTTAACCGCTAGATCATCAATGTCCTTCACCACTAGGGCACACTTGTAAAATTTCACATCGATCAACTTCATTACCATTTCATTCTTCACAAATTTCATTTTCAAAATGGGGCCTTCAGAGCATAAACTAGTAACAACCTTGATAGCTTGCTTGTTGATCATATGTGGCATATCCAACCACATAAACTTATCATGAATTCAGCTCAACACATATTTAACCCACTCATCCTCATGACATAAGTTTAGAAAGTTCTTCCATACATCTAGCTTCTCCATAAAACTTCCAAATTTAGGTTTCAATTCAAAGTCATCTCCTATCAAATCATTTACCCAATATTCCACAATATTTAGATCATCATATTCTTCCATTTTTGTGCGAATGTAGATTCAAACATCCTCTGTGTGCATCACACCATAAGGAACCCTTGAGAATGGGCCTTTCGGATCCATTTCCATTGATTTGAAGGATTTTTCTTGAACTTAGGTCTTGGCCATTCCAATACATCAACCACTTGTGGAGTAAATATTTTCTAACTTCACAGAACTAGGGTTTAGCAAGAAACTATAAATACCTTTGGAATTCTTTTCCAATTAGGGTTTCACACAATGCACCAAATGCTTCAAGTTACCTTTGCTTTGCTCTTCACTCTTCAAATGCTCGATTGGAAATGACTTAATTATATGTGAAAACACATATAAACACTTTTCTGAAGACTTAAAATGCAATCATTATAGTGAATAAAGTTAGGTCAAAAAGTTGGCAAACCCTTACTATGTTGACATAGTCACCTTCAATCACTCTATAGATATCCACAATAAGAAATTTCATACCAGAAATACCACCAATAGATCAACCATGTCAATAGACACATGTACCATTATGTTGAAGGCATCAACACCACATCCTTGGCAGGGATTTAAGGATTTTCTATTAAAAATCCCCTTGAGCCAAAGCTCTTCATCTAGTTTCTGGAGGAAACATCTACACCAAGAGCTAGCACAGACTCACTTTTCATTTCACTCTCTTCTTTCTTCTTCCAAGTCTTGTTCATTTCCTTCTTCATCTCAATTGGATCCATTTTCTTTTCTGGATCATTCTTCTTCTTTTGTGAAATAGAGGGTTTCACATTCTTAGATCTATAGAACTTTGCTATGTGTCCTGATTTGTTGTAATTGTGGCATATGTCACCTTTTTGAATATGCTTACTTCTAATTCATTCTTCTTATGAACTCTATAGCTCTATGTCCAAATTTATTGTAGGAATAATAATAACCATTAAAATATGAATACCTTTGTGTAGTAGGTTGTCTGATAGGAGGCCTTCTAAATTCCTTCTTTTGGTTCAAAACCTTTTTGACATTGTTCTTCTTTTTGTTCTTCTTTTCAAAATTGTTTGGTGTTTGATTTACCTTTGAAATTTCTCCTTTCTCAAACCCTAATCTT
>VDFB02000002.1:175443009-175602114 GCA_007258455.2 Sequoia sempervirens
AATCCAGTGATACATTCTAGAACCAAGCATATTTCTATCAGGTATCACGTCTTAAGAGAGAAGGTTTTAGATCAAGAAGATTGGAGGAAGTTCCTACAAAGGAACATGTTGCATATATCTTTATAAAGGAACTTTCAAAAGACAAATTTGAATATCTTAGATAAAAGATAGGGGTTGTTGTGTCTCCTTCTTCTAACTATATGTATAGATGGTGCATCTGTCCAAGGGGAGCAATTCAAGATATTTTTATCCTTGGATTAATGGAGGCTACCTCTCAGGAGGATCAAATAGGAAGAATTTGAGAAGGATGATAAGGTTTGTGCTGACAGGGGGAGTCTATATGTTGTTGCTAATATAAAGGAAGATCACTAGCCCTTTTCCCTTGATGTCAAAGGGGGATAAATTGCATATATCAGTTTAGTGTTTCTATCAATACCAAAGGGGGAGATTTTTGCAGATGTTGTTATTGATGTCAATAGAGTTGTAGATGTGGAAGGTTGCATGTGATGAAATAAGTGTGCCAATTAGAAGTGTTGGACATGATGGTGAATGCCATGAGCATATTATATATAATTGTACTATATCTCTTGTTGCTCATGAATAGGTGATTGCTATTATGGAGAAGTTATGGTTTCTTCATATTGATATGGTGTTGTGAATGCTATATTCACTATCCCTTTATGTAAAAATTGTAAGATATGAAAGAAAGTATGAAAGGTCCTCATGAAGTCAATGACTGAGGAAGTTGCACTAAATAAGCTTAGAAGAATGCTTTATATTCCTCCTCTTTTGAAGATATAGCCTTGTGATTTGAAAGTTAGACAAACACACGTGTGAGGTATGCATGTTCTTGATTTCAAAACATAAAAGTTTCCACAAAAGTTTCTAGGGCCAACAGAGTAAAGATTGTGTTGTTGCAGTTAGGAAGGATCAAAGGAATGCTTCACATTTCTCCGTAGTTCAATATATTCTCTTGAGGTTTGAAGGATAAGTTTAGACTATCTGTATGTTCTCACATTTCAAGTTTCAGGTGTTGAGGTGTACCACAAGTATGGTTTTCAATGTTCTATCTCAAGATTGTGTTTTCTAGGTTTAAAAGTGATGTTGAGTTCAATGTCTTCTTACTTGTGCAAGCATGGTATTGTATGAAGCTATAAATAGTGTTTGTAAATGTTTTTGAATATCACATAATGCTTTTAATGTGATCTACATGATGTTATTTGGTCTCTTTGGTACTGCATTTTGGTCTAGAGCTAATGCATGGGAGGATAAGTGTTTGTTGGGCCGACTTGGAATATTGAGTTGTTTGCACCAAATATTTGAAGTATGCGCCAACATGAAAGTGTGTGTTAAGGTAAACTAGGTCCATATTATCTCTTGGTTTGGATCACATTTGATTCTCGCTTAGCGTAAATGTTTTGAAGATGACTTATTATGGCTATTGCACATTTGATCTTGGCTGACAAGGAGAAACTTTTTGAAGCTTAAAAGATATAAATGGAAGATCAAGTTTGTTGTAAAGTGTGTTTGATGTGAGGTCTATGTAAGGGAAAAAAGCAGTGAGTTGAAGGTAGCAAAATTTTTTGAGCAAAGGTATATGTGAGTATATGTGAGAAGGTGTGTCAAAAGTAGTGAGTTGGAGGTAAAGAAGGTGTTGCAGTGGTGGTTGATCACCATAATTCATCAAGTATTATGTGTGTAGGTTGTATCCTCTGTCTATAAGTGTTGTAATTTGCAGGGAGTTGTAAACTTCCTTTGGTTGAAGCCATAAAACCGTGTTTCAAGGAGTTGTAGCTTCTTTTGGGTTGTAACCCACAAAACCTGTTGTAAATCTTATTTTATTTGTGAGGTTGGATTTGGACAGTAGCTCCAAGAAGCTTTCTCACCGTGGTTTTTCCCTTGTAGGGTTTTCCACATAAATTTGGTGTTATGGTTATGTGTTTGTGCCTTTGAATTGTATTTGATATTCGATCTGTTTGAGGTAGTAATAAGTTTTGTTTGATAAAGTTGAATTGGATAAATTTGTGGGATATAATGATTCACCCCCCCTCAATATATCAATGTTCTCTAACAGTAAGATGTTCCCAACTAGAATTGTACACATAGTTAATTGAATTTATGCATGATTCCCATGAATGGGTTTTCATCATGGTACTTGTCCAAAGTTCCATAAGAATGGTTTTCACTAGAGGACAATTTTTTTTATCTTTACTTTTTCCCTTTTTTTTTAAATTTTTTTTGAATGATCATCAACTATGTGGGACCACCTAGTGGTGTGGATGTAGATCCTGCTGTCATAATGTGCCAATAATTTCCTAATTTAAGGAGTTTCTTTTCCAAGATAAGGGAACTTGTATATAGCCCATGTATGTTATTATGATCCTTATTGATACTAGAGTTAGCTTTATCTAAATGTGCACATTGTGATAGAGTGCTATTAGAGTCTTTATGATAAAGTGTTGCTGCCAAGACATGGTGAATGTGGGATTTGGGATTTTAGGTGATATGTTGGATCTTGATGGGGGATGTAAGATGTGGATGAATTATTTAGTAGTTTGGATGAATTTTTTATTTTCCAAACTTGGGATGGTGGATGATGGAGTGTGGATATGAGATTTTGAGTGAGTTTGGGACCAATGATTTTAAACACCTTGTGTGTTGGTACAAAAGATTGTTCTAAAGGAGGTGGACACTTTTGATTGATGGAAGGCCTTTTTTGAGATGGATCCATAATTTCATTAAGTATTGGAGTTGAATTTGGATTGGACTCCTTACATGATCCAATTTTCTTTGGGATCCATTTTGATTTATGTGTCCACTTTGATTTTTGGATTTATTAGCTTCAATAGCTTGACTTTGATATTTTTTTGTAAAGATTTTTATTTTTTTGGTTCCAATTAGTGGATTGAAGGATTTGGGAATGATGGTCTATGATGTGAATTGGAGGAGCGCTGACAACAACCTTACTGTAAGGACTATTCATGGCCTTTATTTTGATGTTTGCATTAGATGAAGTTGCCCCAGTATCATGGAGGTATCACTAATATCCTTAAAGTTCTTGATCGATGAATAACCAAGTCCTTGATATTTAAGATTATCATAAAATTGTATTGCCTCCAAAATACCTTGTTCGTGCAGGCCTAAACCTTTTCCTTTATATTGCATGCTTTGATAGATTTTGTTTGCAATTGGATATGTGTTGTTCTTGTAAAAAGATGCTAATTCTTCTTTATGTTGTTGGGAATCACAAATGATGGTTATTGTTGTGACCAGGTGAAAACCCTTGTTCCTAAATGTGCAACAACAACAAAAATGCAAGAAACAATGAAGAACACCTAACACCTCAAGATTGGGAAAAACGTTGAACTTAAACAAAGAAGATGGAATGAAATGATTATACCTTGTCAAGTTGTCCCTTGGTTGGCCCTTCGATCTTTGATATTGTGTATGCTCCTTGGATGAAAAATGAGATTAAAGATGCAAGATGGGATGCAAGATGGTTGAAAGTGGATGATTAATGGATTCAAGTGCTATGATGAAGGCAAGATATGCAAATTGGCTAAGTATGGCTTCAAATGGAAAAAGTTTGGTATCAAATGCATAAGGTCCCTAAATGAGAGAAAAGAGGGGGTATTTATAAAAGAATTTGAATTCTCTAGAGAATTCAATGGTTGAGATTAAGCCAACAAGGCCAAGATGAAGGGCTATGGTGAGTTGAGGACTCACAAGCCCTCACATCTTGACATGTGGAATGTGAAGTGGCTTAGAAAGTGATGATGTGTAAGTGAGGTGGAATAAGGACAAATGATGTGGAGGAAGGACAAGTACCTTGGGGGATGAGAATATTTCCTCAAAAAAGAACTTCTTGTCCCCAAGTGAGAATGAAAATGACTTTTGAGGAATTTTAGAATTCCTCAAAAATCTCCATGGGGAATGAGAAAGTAGTTGGGAAAATAAATGTGAATTAAAAATTCACATGCTTGGAAGAATCTCATGGACAAGACAAGGTTCCAAAAATGGAAACACTTGTCCACATGGGACTTGATGTGACAAGTCAAAGATTCTAGAAGATGCATGGGAAAAGGGGATTCTAGAAGGAATAAATATGAATTTTAAATTCACATGGGAAAGAGGGTCAATGCTGAGAAAGGAAAATGAAAAGGTTGACTAAAAAGGCATGCTAAATGTGTCTAATGACTTTGATTAAGGTTGTGCAAACACATGATTAGGAGGATTAATGAAAGATTAAGGAGAAATTGGAAGATGCGAAGATGTGACATTAAATTTTTAATTAATGTGTGCACATCCTAATCTAGAATTAATTAAATTAATCCAGATTAGAAGAGGGTTATGGAGGATGTGACAATGAGAAAAAAAAAAGGAATTAAAAATTGACTTAAATTCAAAGAGGTCACATGACTAAATTAAATAGAGTGATGTATTTATTTAATTTAGAGAGGAAAAAAGTAAAAGGTAAAAGTATATAATTATTGAATTAAATACTTTAGGAACCTTATACAGATGATGAAATATTAATTAAATGAGTGATTTAATTAATACCGACGAAGAGAATGAAATAAACGAGTAAAGGGATAAATAAGGAGACGAGTTTGACCATATAGAAGTGGTCAAATTTGGATGTCTACATTTTTCCCCTCTTCGAAATGCTATTAGGATAATAGGGTTTCAAAGAAAATAAAACGCAGATGACTCTATAGAGGAAGTGACCAGAAAAGAGATGCCCTAGCATGGGAGAGGCTGCATGAGCTGCCCAAATGAAGGGAAATGGAAGGGGATGCCCTAGTCTCACAAGAGAAGGCCCATGACAGAGGAATGGGGGAGAATGGTAGGGTATGCCCCTTCGGGAAGGAAGACAAGGAAGGAGAAGGGGTCCCAAGCAACTTCTCGAAAGTATAAAGTGGTATATGTCATTAGAAAGAGCACGGAAAAACAAGAAGATTGGCTTTTGAATGAAGTCAAACAGATGCACAGTTTGCAAATGGCAGCCCCAGGAAGATAGAGGATTAAAGAATTAGTTAGAGGAAAATACCTCTCCTCATTTGAACAACTGTCAGTTAAGGAAGAAAGGGAGGAAAAGAGAGGGAGAGGACAAGAGGGCACGATATCGGATGATTACAAAACCGATATTATCCACCAGGCGGACGAAGTGTGGCGGTTCTATAGTGAGTGCGTCGTTCCACGCCAAGTTAGCCCCAAACCCAACTTTGTGATTTTTATCATTTTTTGAAGTTTTAGTGAAATTTGAAAACATGGGTTTGGGTGGTGGGGAGGGTTAGACAAATGGGTAGTCGACGAAAGTTAGATGTTGCCAAAGGGGTGTGTAAAATTTCCTATTAGAGGCAATGGGAAAAAAAAAGAGTTTTCTAGATTAATGGGAAAACAAGAGGGCAAAAGACAAAGAGGCGGACGGGGCCCCACAGAGGGGCGTACCTGCCCTCTGAACGGCGGATCCGCCAAGGCAGGTCTGCCCCTCGGTGGGGCGGGTCCACCCCAGGTTGGACGGGTCCGCCCTCGGCTGGGTATAGGTCCACCCGTGGCCGGGCGGGTCCGCTCACGGCCCGGGTGGATCTGTCCATGGTCGGGGCGGATCCACCCTCGACTGGGGGCGGGTCCGCCCATGGTAGGGGTGGATCCACCCAAAGCCAGGTGGGATAGACAAGGGGAGGGAGAAGGAAATGGTAGGAGAGGGTGGGAAAAGACAGGAGAGGGAACCCAGGGCTAGAGGAAAAAAAAGGGGGGGGAAAGAAAGAGAAAAAGAGGAATAAGAGAGAGAATGACTGACATGGTGTGCGTGACATGGATGCAGGACTTTGACAGAGTGTGGAAACATGAGAGGTGGTATAAGGTGCTGAAGGTTTGTATAGCGACCATGAATGGCGCAGATCACGAGACATTGGCACAGGCAGGACTATTGCACATACTATCGTACCTGACTATTAAGGCACACAGGGCCATATTGATAGCGTTGATAGAGCGCTGGGATTCAGCTACGTTGTCGTTTCATCTACCGACAAGAGAGATGACGGTGACTTTAGAGGATGCATGGAGGATTCTAAGGCTCCCCATAGCGGGGCTCCTAGTCAGCAAGTGTAAGGTGGAGGGGGAGGCACTAGACGAGTCTATGCGGGTCGTGTTCGGCGGAGATGAGCTATTGATTCAGTGACAACAGTTAGATGTGGACAGGTGTCTTTCCTATAGGGTGCCAACATTGTCCCTATATCTAGCAGGATTGATCAGCGAGATATTGATTCTGGATAGGAGTGGTCAGTTCCTACATCTCAGGTTTGTGGAGGTGATTCAGAACATTGTCGAGGGCCGAGAGGGACAGTTTGCATGGGGGATTTGTCTGTTAGCACAACTGTATAGGGATATGCATGTGATATGTTATCAGGAGGTACCAAGTTTGACACATGTCACACTACTACAAGTATGGGCCTAGGAGCATATCAGGATTTCTAGGTCAGTCGTGGTGAGAGGAGGGGAGGAGGATGACAAAGCACCAGTAGCCTGGGGGTGGGGGACGGAGGCTGGGGTGATATTGTGCTATGAGGGATTCAGATACTTGGATGCATGGAGAGGACTATTTGATGAGCTGTCGGTGGAGATGAAAGTGTGGCAACCATACATGCTACGGCGGTTCAGGGTGTGGAGGGATGAGAAGGTTAGGCACAGGGATTATTTCTGCACCTGGTGCTATATTATCATGAAAGAACCATGTATAGTTGAGTTACACAGACCAGATCAAGTGATGAGGCAGTTTGGGGTGAGGTAAGATATTCCGTAGGGTCGAGAGATGTTCAGGCGGATTTCGTGAGAGCGACCATGGGGAGAGGAGATTGAGCTTGAGTCTGCGAGGGAGGAGTGGGAGACATTGCGGTTAGTGGCTTATCCAGGTAGGAAAGTTGGGCTGAGAGATGCAGGGACGACAACTCGGTATGACTAGTGGTTTCACCGACATCCACCTCAGTGGATTACTCCAGTGGTGTCGATTGAGGAGGAATTAGGGTTTAGATTAGAGGATGAGAGATGGCTGGAAGCTGAGAGGAGGACACAATGTTTGTGAGGACAATAGAGAGGAGGACAGAAGGGAGGAGGACAGGGGGTGGCTGGAGCAGTAGGAGAGCCGGCGAGGGTGGCCAGGAGGAGGAGACGATGGTGGAAAGTCCGAGGAGGGGACAGAGCAAAGGGGGGAGGGGAGGAGGCCAGGGCTGCGGACCAGAAGGATAGGGGACAAGAGGCACAGAGGGAGATGAGATAGGAGGCTAGTGTAGTCATAGGAGGCCAGCAGAGGCAGAGACAGGAGGAGGCCGAGGCCACTGGAGAGCGGGCGAGGGTGACAGGGAGGAGGAGGAGAGCCCCAGTGGTGATTGATGTGGATAAGGTGGGGGTAGAGGGGGAGGATGAGCAGGAGGAGCCAAAGGTGATGGACGTTGACATGGAGGTACATGATATCCCTCCACTATCCATGGCACCACCTACATGAGAGGATCTAGCAGTGCTACTGAGAGGGACCTTGGAGAGATTGCGGCTCAACGAGTAGCGACTATGGTGGTTAGAGGTAGAGTGGAGTAGATTAGAGGCAGAGGTGAGCAAACTATAGGCACAAATTTTTAGAGGCGAAAGGGATTACTTAGATCTAGCCACAACAGTGACAGAGATGGAGAGGAGTCTGCGGAGAGAGAGAGATGAGTCACAAGATGAGGTGATCGATCTACGCGAAAAAATAGATAGGCTGCGGGCAGAGCTTGCCAGGGAGCATGAGGATGGAGAGGCAATGAGATGGGAGAGGGAACGTCTAGTGGTAGAGGAGGCGGTATGATAGGCTAGAGGATAGGGAGATGTTGGAGTAGGGATAGGGCAGGGGCCTGTAGAGATTGGGACAGAGGCAACGAGAGATATGGAGGATTTGTGGAGGCAGGTAAAGCGGGTATGGAGAGAGAGAGCGGATCTGCGGTGGGAGCAAGATGAGCTCTGGGATAGAGTGTATTTTTTAGAGCAAACAGTCAGAGATATGGGGTTCATATAGGAGAGAGAGGATGAGATGAGGGGTCAGGTACGTGTGATACAAGAAGAGAGAGATGTAGCGCAGGCACAGGCGTAGGCCATGGAGGTAGAGAGGGATGTAGCTCATGCACGAGTTCAGGTGTTGCAGAGTGAAAGGGAGGTGGCAAAGGCACAGGTACAGTCTTCTCAAAGAGAGAGAGATGAGGCAGTGTCACAGGTACCAGCTCTTCGAAGAGAGCGAGATTCAACAAAGTTGAGACTACAGGCGTTGCAGAGAGATAGGGATGCAACGGTGGCTTGGGCATAGGCCGCACAGAGGGAGAGAGATGCCACAGAGGTGCAGATGTAGATGTTGTAGGGAGAGAGGGATGCAACTATTACCAATTTTTCCCCACAGCTCGATTAGGGGAGCTGGCTAAACGTTATCACATCTTGAGGTGAAATTGCAGTTTAAGTTCAAATGTTGTTTCGCATTGTTATTAGTATGCATTGAGTGACAATTATACATTTTAAAGAAGAAATGGAGTTTTTAGATATTCTTATTCAGATTTCCCAGAATTAAAAGAAATACAGAATTGAGCTAATGAGAAAAATAGCATTTTAAATGCATTCATTTATTTCATGAAAAGACTCATATTTTACAAGGCTTCATTTGATTTCAAGAATTAGATATTACAACACTGCATTTGAATGCATTTTCCTTTCAAATGAAAATAAAATTGAAATCAAGTATCCACACAAGCCGTGGATGTGACTGTCACAACGAATCACTAATAGTACATTATACTATTGAAGATGCGAAAAAGAAATCACATATAAGTAAACAACATAATCATCATTGCATGTTTTGGCCGATGGTTGACGATGATGGTGCACCTTTCCTTCTCGAGTTCCGTCGACCTGTAAGAGAAAAGAGGGGTGTCAATGGCTCCGATTATGATGTAACCTATATGAGGCACCTACAATAGTACAACCTACTATTAATCATGCATTGAAACAATCAAAGAAGTGCATAATAAATGAGCTGAAGGATAAATAACAATATCATGATCATCATGTTCTATTTTTTATGCTAACATTGTTTTTTTCCTTGTGCAGGTATAGGTAAAGTCATGAAGCTGAACATTATTTGAAGACCAAGCATGTGGAGGAAAACGGGCTCCCACAAGGGTAGAGCTCGGCATGTTGCCCTATTCATTAAATGGGTTGATTTACAGATACATCATCATGTTCATCAAAGTGTAATGAAATACAATTGAAAGAGTAAAAGCATAGTTATCCATCGAGCTACTAAACCAACTATGCATTCATAACGATCAGGTTTATTTTTCTGAAGGCTACAGGTGAACAGTGAGTTTAGTTCACTCAATCAATTCAGCTGAGTACATTTATATCAAGCATTGCTGAATAATTCATGTTCTGTGTTCATCATAATCATATATGTCATGCAAGGTTCTATTCATCAGTATTCTTTTCACACCAAGGATAGTGAACAGGCATACGTTATGCCTTAACAGAGAGTTTTGTTTTAATTTTCATCGTGGAGGAGAGCAGATTTAAAGAACAGTTTAATAAGTGGAACATAAAAATGCATGAAGAGTACCATGTTGCTCAAGAGTACAAAAGACAGATAGTGCATTCAAGTGTTAAATGAGTCATCAGTTCTAGTTGGTTGGTAAAGACAAATACAACATTAGGGGTTTTGAGGTGAGAAGTGTTCATTCCAGAATGATAAGGGAAAATCAAGTAGCATGTGGTCATGGTGTTACAATGTTTCAATTTAAAGCCTCTACATAAAGTCCAAGAGTAGAAAGAAAAAGTTGCTATGTGTTAGAGTCAAGGAATCCAAAGGAACAATGTTGTGTGCCCAGGGAACAAGCATGGGGATAGTATACCTTAAGAGGTCCTTTTCACAACAGACAGACACTGGAATTGTTTAAAGAATGAACAGATTATACATTGAGTAAGTAATCTCCATAGTTAAATTTAAAAGGATTTTATGTGTGTAAGGAAGAGTTCAATATCAATGACATTTATAAGTGTAAATAAGGAAGCAAAAGAATATTTGGTTTTTTAAATGCAATACAAACAATATGTGTTCAGAGTATTATATACCCAGGACAAGATTTGGTTCAAGATCAGAATTTATACAACATGCCCATAAAGAAGGCTGAGAAGTGAAAATACCATGTGAATTAGACTTTCAACATTTTCAATTTACCCAGTTGGGTGTGTTTTTCTGAACAAGTTAAGTGTTTTGTCATACGGGAGTTCTCAGACAATGCTTAGTTCCCTTCTCATTGTCAAGCACTTGTATGGAGGAAATTAACAGGCACAAAAATACCAACAAAAAGTAGAAACCACTGATCATATGGGTCGAGTCATACACTAAATATAGCAAACATATAGATTTTTTTACCATTTCCAGTGATATCCATGAGAGAGTTTGTTAAGTAAATAACAAGAAAAAATGCAAAGAACTGGTGGTCGAGCTCTGAAGAGAAATAAGAATATATGCATTTTCTTCAAGATATGCCAATAGCCATGTCATTCTTTTGTTTTAGAAGTCCGAAAATAGACCATCAGTTCTAATGGGCCGAGCTTATAAACTGAATGTAGAATGAATATATGATACCCACATTTGGTTTTGCTTTCAAAATATAGAAAATGCAATAATCACGATAACCCATGTGAAGGTTTCACATGAGACAACAATAGAATACAAAATGCGAATTTCTTGTGTTGAGCCAAGCTTCAAAATGGAGAAAATGCATTTTTATTCAGAAGTTTCAAATACCCATATGCAGATTTGTCTTCTAATACATAAGAAGGTGGATTTCCTATTTTGGGTAGAGCCTAAAATTTCAAAAAATGTTTTCTACAATACATGTATGGCGGCCTGTACATGGCCATGTAATCTTAAGTAAACATGCTTGAGTTTTCTAGAAGGAGACAATATGTGTTTTGGCGCAACTCACCAGTCCAGATCTGTGGAAAAGCACCCTAGCCGCAGCCAAGAGCTCCATAAAGTGTCCATAAAGCAAGAGTTCGAGCTCTCAAGATGACATTCGAGCTTTCATAGTAGAAGTAAAACACAGAAAATATAAGGCAAGGGCATTAGAAGTGTGAATAGCCACGGCTATAAGCCCATAGTGAACAAAATACGAAGCCATAGAGTCTATGAACACACAGCTCACCTTGTGCACAGGAAGTGAAAGCGATAACCCGCGAAGCCCAGAGTAGAGCTTTCAAATGGAGCTCGAGCTCATAGCAGGTCGACCAAGCAAGCCGAAGTCACAGGAAGTGCAAGGAAAATTCAGAAGGAAGCATGACATGCCATGACCATGGAGATTGCTCTTTGAAATAAGTGAAAGAGCTTCAATAATATAAAAATGAGCTTACCAACTGAAGAGTTCAACTTTCTGAAGGAGTAATGATGATTTCTCGGAGCAATCGAGCTACAGATTCAACTATCATGGCAACATGTTCACTAGCAGAGCTCATTTTCCTCAAAATGATGGAGTGCAAATGAATGATTTTAGGGTTTGACCTTCTTTTCTCATGCCCTAATTCGAGCAACATCATGATCGTCTAGAATATTCGGTCAAGCACAAGGAGAAATTCAAATGACTTTGGATTTGCATCATGTTTTATCAAAGTCTGAAGTCTAAGATATTTGAGGGGGGCCAAAATTTGTATTTTAGGTCAATATGTTAAGTCTTTTAAGACTTATTTCATGTGCTAGATCAATATGCTAAGTCTTTATGACTTTTATTCTTTGCCTTTGTGAAATGTGAGGTCTTGAAGGTGGGTTATTTTATTGTTTTATGAGAGAACAATGACAATATTATGGTGGATGCTAATGACCTAAGATTAAGTTTTGATGAATGTCTATTTAGGGTTCTTTGTTTTAGTTGATTTTAGAGAAATCAATGAGGGATTTTGATGCGAAGATAATGGTGTGTTAATATTTTTATGATTTTGTGAGAAAATCAGATGTTGTAATGGAGAGATAAGAAGGTTTTCTTTTTTTGCAAAATATTTTTAATCTTTAATTGCAAAAAATAGACAAATTGTGCAAATTTGCAATCCTGTAAAGCAGAATCGTAAAAGCATTATCCTATAAATTGTTTTATGATTTCTTGCGATTTTTAGCAGATTATTGTTGAATTTTCCTCTTGGTCAGATTTGTGACTTATCTTGGAGAGATAAGGTGTTTTTCTAGCTGTTAAAGTAGACTCAGCCTATTTTTAGAGGCTTGACAGGTTCATCATAAAAGCAGTGTGCTTTTTTCTACTTTTAGGCAGTTTTTGAGAAAGTTTGAAAGCCTTTTCCTTGAGCTTTTTCCTAAGCTCGGATTAGGGTTTCTTAAGGGTTATGTTTTGATAGACTTAGTCTTTTTGGATCTCTTTCTCAGTTGAGATGTCAGTTCCTGCTCATACACATTTTTGAGCTTGTGAACCCATTTTGTACTTAGTTTCAGATTATGGCATTCTCCTTCAGTTGAATAAAGACAACATTCCTACTTCTCATTCCTGTGTCCATTTGCAGTTTCAGTTTGATTTTATCTTGTGATTTCTATTTACAGAGTCCTTGTTATGTCCTTAGACTATAATTCTTAATGCATAAAGTTCAAGATAGAGGTTGCATGTTGTACTTCAAGTCAGGTTTTCATGCAAATTATTTATGTATCAATTGTTCATGAGAAGTTGTGATATATTGTGCTTTCTAAAAGCTGTTTGTGAGGAAGAGATTGTAATCATCATTAAATCATTATCAGGTTTTGAAGTTATCAGTTAGGTTCATATTTGTTTTCAGATTCATCTTTTTATCCCTTTTCCTCTGAAGTTTTAGAATAGGATTTATCATTCAGAGAACCAGCTCACTCTGGAGATTCCTTCTTCGCTCAGATCACCCACATTTTAAGAAGGTTTCCATGTTTCGGCAGATTGCTGAATGTTGCATTCAGTAGGGTGCAAATCTATTGACAACAGTTTTTGGCACGCCCGGTGGGACATTGAAAGCTACTTTCAGAGAATTTTTTAATATCATCAGTTTGTTGTTTGGTGTATGCAGTAGATTTTCCAGCCTTCTGGAGGCTATCACAATATACTTGGCAACTCCGATTTCTGATTTTTGCATGCTAGTGTAGTCTGCGCATGAGAAAGATTCAAACAAGATTAAGTACAACACCGTTCGAGTATCGAGAGCTGTCCCCGCCACGAAGAAGAGGAAGAACAATGAGGAGACTTTTTGAAACCCCTACAAGATCGAAGTCAACACCTCCTGTTCTTGGTGCCCTAGTCCTGTCACCTGGAATACCAGTTCCAATCTCACAAGTACCACCAATGGTAGAACCCATTCGTACCTTTTAATGGAGGCAGTCCATTAGATATTGCTCAACACGATGAAATTCTGGTGGCAGCCCTTCGAAGTCTACCATATTTCACTGGCGAGGATTTCACTACACCGGTTGAGCACATCCGTGACGTGGCCATGCTATGTTCGATGCACAATATCACTCAAGAGAATGTCTCTCTACGACTGTTAGCTGCATCACTTAAAGGCAAAGCATTGCAGTGGTTCAAAGGCCTCGCATCCAATTCAATCACAACGTGGGATGCGTTAGGTAATGGCTTATACCAACATTTCGCTGATAAATCTAATAATTTGTCCTTGTTAGAACCACTGAGCACCATTCAAAGGGTGCCACACGAGCACCTAGCTGACTTTAATTACCAATTCCAGAGAACCTAGGACAGGATTCTCGCAACGGTAAAGCCCTTACCGGCACATGCATTTCTGTTTTATTTAAAATCTTTGAACAGTAAGATTGTTGTTATGACTCAGTCTATGGGTGGTCTAACGCTTCCTAACGCTTATAATATCACCATTAACGCTAAAAATTGCCTCATTCAAGCTAGAGATATAGCTCCTAGACCTCCTATGCCTTTTTTTCTAGAAATACAACCACTTACTCCTGTTGCTATACCTCCTTTGGCTGTTGTCCCACCAGTTCCAGCGATAGGATATCATAACACACCCCAAGAAGTTGTTGTCCTAGCCCCAAATCCAGAGATGCAAGAGCTTAAAAGTATATTAAATACCTTTGGGAATGATCTTGTGACTATTAAGAAGCACGTTGGCCAAGAAAATAAGCCTTATCAAGCCCCTTATCAACAAAACCAGCAAAATAGACCCGCTTTTCAAAATGACTATCAAGCCCAGCGGAGGAATTTTAACCCTAGGCCATTCCAGCCATACAACCTGAACGTAGCCAATTCATCAAAGGAACTTGTGCCACAAAATAATGTTGTCCAGGATTGCGATTGGTGTTATCCGTGCAATCAGCCCCATAGCCAATTAGCGTGTGCCAACGTAATGAGAAATCAGGCTTTAATGGTTCAAAATAGCTATGTTGTTTCAGAAAATGTTGCAGATCAGAATCAAGAACAACAAGATAACATAGAAGTTGTCTTGCCGAACTGGCAGAGCTCTGAATTCTATGGCGTGAACGGCCAAAGTCAGCAAAATTCTCCTATTTCAGCTAATACTAGATCTAAAAAGTGAGCTATGGATCCAGGACAACAAGCTGGTAATTCACAACAACAACCTGTAGTCGGTAAGCAACCCGTTTCATCAGATGTTAACGCTGTCACGCAGCCTAAAATGCAGATTCTGCAAAGAGGGAAAGAGATACCTAGCAAGGAACAACTAAAAACGCACATTCAGCCTTTGCAGAGGCAAAATGAAGCTGCTGTCGCGAAAAGCCAGCAGAAGGTAAATTCTTCGTCCTTCAATATAGTTGAGCACCTCAAGAAAACTAATGTCAGCATGTCGATATTAGATGCTCTGCAGCTTCCAGGGCAGAAAGGTTTACTGCAGAACGCTTTGGCTGAGTTGTCTATCTATGACAATGCTAATCAAGGAGTTGCGAAGGTTGTGCTGGCTAATGACCTGGAGGAGAAAAGTGAGCAGAAAGAAAAAAGAGGTAAAGCCCCCTCCGTTTTACTTAATTTTGATCATAGGTGATAAAATTGTTCATAACTGTATGGTTGATTCTGGCACCAGTAGTTCAGTCATGCCTAAGAGTTTAGCTGATAAATTAGGTCTTGTTTATGAGCCTAATCCTCATAAAGGCGTAGTGCAATTAGATGGGTCTGCTGTTAAGACTGTTGGTATTATAAAAAATTTAGCCCTTACCTTAAATGCATCCCCAAGTTTTGCTATTCATCAGGATATTCATGTCATAGACTTACCGCCACACTTTGCCATTTGTCTGTCAAGAGATTTCACAGCCAAGTTGGGTGGGTTTTTTTCTTCTGATTGGTCTCATCTTTTTTTTAGAACAAGGTACGGTACGAAAGTGACCATAAAGTCCAAACCTCTCGCCAAAGACCATATCGAACCATACTCGCCAAATCCTATAAACGCTAACCTCTACGCCACCTCTGCAATGGAGGAGCAAACCATGACCTCAGATTGTAGCACCCAGGTAGACTACATCAGTCTAGATGAATGGGCAGCCAAAGATCACAAGCTTGATCCGTTTCAGAACACATGAGGTAGGATTAGGAGTCTATATGATTCGAGAGTCTGATTGCGACATGCCCAATCTTTGTAAAGAAGATGAACCATCTGTAGAGAAGGTTAATGAGCTTTGGAAGCTTTATTTTGATGGTTCGAGGAGTAGTGTTGGTGTCGGGGGTGGAGCTATGTTCATATCACCCGAAGGAGATAAGTATTTTTCAGCTTGCAGATTTGCTTTCAGTTGTTCAAATAATACAACCGAGTACGAAGCGTTGGTGCATGGCCTTGAGTGGGCTCGCAAATGAGGTATTAAATTCTTGCAAGTTTATGGTGATTCCGAGTTAATTGTGAATCAGGTCAAAAATTTAAATGCTGCTAAGAATGATTTGCTTAAGAAATACAAGCATCGTGTATGGAATTTAATGGAAGATTTTAATGCTTTTAGTATCATGTCGATTCCTCGGAATCAAAATAAGCATGCTGACAGGCTCGCTGCCATAGGAGCCTAGTTTGATATTCCCAACGAGATTCATAAGGTAGAAGCATGTTAGTACGTAAAAATAATGGTCAAACCTTTTCTACTTGACAATAATGTGAGTTGGCAGGTTTTTGACAGCGATGAGAAAATTGTGAATTTTCTGATTGTTGAAGCTGAGTTCGTAGATGGAAATCAACAAAAGTGGCAGCAACAATATGAGGATCAGGTCGTGCAGTTAAAAACAAATAAGTTTCCAAAAGGATTGGTGACTTTAGAATCCGTGTTTAACTCAGATGATCAAGTTCGGAAAGACAAGTGTAGCTTGATAGTTAAAGAAGAACATTATGCAGCCATTAAAATTTTCAAAGGCAAGCTTCTCAAGCTGGGAAAGGTATGTAATCAAGAGGAACAACAAGCGTTTATTCTGTTATGTCAGAATTATAGTGATGTTTTTGCTTGGGAGTACAAGGACTTGAGAGGTTTTAACCCTGAGCTAGCCTAGCATACCATCGAGCTTGAACCCGATGCAAAACTAGTAAGGCAGAAGCAGAGACTGCTTAATCCCAAGTTAGAGCACCTTATGAAGGCTGAACTGAATAAGCTAGTTGAGAGCGGTATTATTTTTCCTATCAAGCACACCTCTTGGGTGTCAAATTTAGTGCCAGTCAGGAAGAAGAGTGGGGAAATCAGATTGTGTGTTGATTTCCGAGATCTGAATAGAGCATCATTGAAAGACCATTACCCACTCCCTTCCATGGAACAAATTTTACAAGTGGTTTATGGTTCTAACAGATTTTCTTTGTTAGATGGCTACTTAGGTTACAACCAGATTCTGGTTAAGCAAGAAGATCAGTTCAAAACAACGTTTACAACCAAATGGGGCACGATGGCCTACAAGAAGATGCCTTTCGGCTTATCCAATGCTGGAGAAACTTTTCAACGTGCTATGGAAATGGCTTTTCATGGCCTCATGAACAAGTTTGTTCTAGTTTACTTAGATGATATTACTATTTTGTCTAGAAATGCTAATGAACACCTGGGTCATTTGGAACAGATTTTTCAGAGGTGCAGAGAGTTCAAAGTGTCTCTCAATCCAAAGAAGTGTATATTTTCGGTGCACGAAGGAAAATTGCTTGGACACATTGTCTCAAAGCAAGGTATTTCAATTGATCTTGAAAGAGTTTCTGCAATTCTGGAATTGCCATTACCAACTCACAATAAAGGCTTGCAAAGCTTTCTTGGGAGGATAAATTTCGTGAGGAGGTTCATACCAAATATCGCAGCTTTGCTGCAGCCTCTCACTTCTATGTTGAAGAAGAATATGCCATTCAATTGGACCAAGGAGGGCAAGAGGAGTTTTGAGCAGATCAAGGAAGCACTCGCAGCCGCTCCTACTCTCATTAATCCAAACTTTGACAAAGACTTTGTTTTGTATGCTTTTGGAGGAGTAGATACAGTTTCAACCATGTTATGCCAGCAAAACGAAGAAGGCTTGGAGCAGCCTGTTGCATTTTTTAGCCAAGTATTACATGATTATGAGGTAAAATATTCTTTTGTTGAGAAACATGTTTTTGATGTTGTAAGAAGTTTGAAGAAGTTCAGACACATGTTGTCCAACAACAAGATTCATTTATTAGTGGCTCATTCAACTGTTAAGGATTTTCTGCTTAACAAGGATATTAATGATAAGCGTGCTGGTTGGGTCACCAAAGTAATGGAGTTCAATGTCGATATAAAGGTAACCAAGCTTGTTAGAGGCAAGGGTTTGTGTGAATAGATTGCTGAAAATGAGGACAACAGCTCAAATGAGGCTACAGATATAGAAGCGGTGTTAAATAATGATGTTCCAAGTGTTGTTCAAGCACCTCCTGCTACATGGTTGCAGCAAATGATGCATTATCTGCAACTGGTGAGTGCTTCAAAGGCTTAGACAGAGAAAAATGAAGGTATTACAAATTACAAGCCATCCCTTATGCAATTATTGATGACATTCTTTATAGGAGAGATTTCCAAGGTATCTTATTACATTGCATTCAACTTGATCAAGTTGACAAGCTGTTAGCAGAGTTTCATGATGGACCTTCAGGAGGTCACTTTGTTGCAAGAACAATAGCCCTAAAAGTTATGTGAGCTGGTTATTATTGGCCAGATTTGTTTAAAGATGCTATTGTGTGGGTCAGAAAGTGTGAGAAATGTGCTTTATTTGCTAGTAAACAGAGGCTTGCACCGCTGCCCTTGCATCTGATTCAGGTAGAACAACCCTTCGCTAAGTTGGGCTTGGATTTTATTGGTCCTATCAATCCGCCTTCAAGTGCGGGTCATAAGTGGATTCTTACTGCCACAAATTATTTTACAAAGTGGGCTGAAGCCATTGCTTTAAAGGAAGTGAACGAGACTTCAGTGCTTAATTTCTATCAAGATCTCATATTGAGATTTGGTGTTCCAGATTCAATCATTTTAGATAATGGTTTGGCCTTTATAGGATTGAGGATTTCATATTGGTCCATTAGAAATAACATCTATTTGAACACGTCATCAAATTATTATCCGTAGGGCAATGGTCAGGCGAAATCCACAAATAAGAATCTAATTAGGATAATCAAGAAGACTGTCGAAGATAATCAAAGGACATGGAACGAAAAGTTGAAGCTAGCCCTTTGGGCTGATAAAATAACTCCTAAAAGAACCACTGGTTGTTCACCTTTTGTTTTAACTTATGGAAAAGAGGCTAAGTTGCCTATTTCAATTGAGTTACCAACCTTAAGTTATGTTAAAGAATTGGAGTTGCTGAATGAACAACCTCTTGAAGTGAGGTTTGCACAGTTGGTTGAGCTCGAAAAGACCAGAAAGGAAGCTCTAAGACAGTTGGAAATACATCAAGCTCAAATGAAGAATTCTTTTGAAAAGAGGGCGAAGCCTCGTGATTTCATTGTTGGAGATCTAGTTTTCAGGTGGAATGAATTTAAGAGAAGACCTGGACGACATTCCAAGTTCGATGCAATGTGGGATGGGCCTTATGTGATTACGGAATGCAAGGAACATAACGCATTCCAACTTTCCAAGATGACTGGCGAGGTGTTGTCTATCCCAGTTAATGGGATCCACCTCAAGCATTGCCTTTGAGATAGGTTATCTCGTAGTTAAGTAGAGTAGTTTGCAAATAAGTGTGTTTCGCACATTTAATTTCAGTAGTTTTGCTTACTCTAAGCGCTGCTGCGCATTGTTCTATTGGCCATCAGGGCCTGTTAGTGACAATTATACATTTTAAAGAAGAAATGGAGTTTTCAGATATTCTTATTCAAATTTCCCAGAATTAAAAGAAATACAGAATTGAGCTAATGAGCAAAATAGCATTTTAAATGCTTTCATTTATTTCATGAAAAGACTCATATTTTACAAGGCTTCATTTGATTTCAAGAATCAGATATTACAACACTGCATTTGAATGCATTTTCCTTTCAAATGAAAAGCAAATTAAAATCAAGTATCCACACAAGTCGTGGATGTGACTGTCACAACGAATCACTAATAGTACATTATACTATTGAAGATGCAAAAAAGAAATCACATATAAGTAAACAACATAATCATCATTGCCTTTTTTGGCCAATGGTTGATGATGATGGTGCACCTTGCCTTCTCGAGTTTCGTCGACCTGTAAGAGAAAAGAGGGGTGTCAGTCGCTCCGATTATGATGTAACGTATATGAGGCACCTACAATAGTACAACCTACTATTAATCATGCATTGAAACAATCAAAGAAGTGCAGAATAAATGAGCTGAAGGATAAATAACAATATGATGATCATCATGTTCTATTTTTTATGCTAACATTGTTTGTTTCCTTGTGCAGGTATAGGTAAAGTCATGAAGCTGAACATTATTTGAAGACCAAGCATGTGGAGGAAAACGGGCTCCCACAAGGGTAGAGCTTGGCATGTTGCCCTATTCATTAAATGGGTTGATTTAGAGATACATCATCATGTTAATCAAAGTGAAATGAAATAAAACTGAAAGAGTAAAAGCATAGTTATCCATCGAGCTACTAAACCAACTGTGCATTCATAACGATCAGGTTTATATTTCTAAATGCTACAGGTGAATAGTGAGTTTAGTTTACTCAATCAATTCAGCTGAGTACATTTATATCAAGCATTGCTGAATAATTCATGTTCTATGTTCATCATAATCATATATGTCATGCAAGGTTCTATTCATCAGTATTCTTTTCACACCAAGGATAGTGAACATGCATACGTTATGCCTTAACAGAGAGTTTTGTTTTGATTTTCATCGTGGAGGAGAGCAGATTTAAAGAACAGTTTAATAAGTGGAACATAAAAATGCATGAAGAGTACCATGTTGCTCAAGAGTACAAAAGACGGACAGTGCATTCAAGTGTTAAACGAGTCATCAGTTCCAGTTGGCTGGTAAAGACAAATACAACATTAGGGGTTTTGAGGTGAGAAGTGTTCATTCCAGAATGATAAGGGAAAATCAAGTAGCATGTGGTCATGGTGTTACAATGTTTCAATTTAAAGCCTCTACATAAAGTCCAAGAGTAGAAAGAAAAAAGTTGTGTGTTAGAGTTAAGGAATCCAAAGGAATAATGTTGTGTGCACAAGGAACAAGCATGGGGATAGTATACCTTAAGAGGTCCTTCTTTTCACAACAGATAGACACTAGAATTGTTTAAAGAATGAACAGATTATACATTGAGTAAGTAATCTATAGAGTTAAATTTAAAAGGAGTTTATGTGTGTAAGGAAGAGTTCAGTATCAATGACATTTATAAGTGTAAATAAGGAAGCAAAAGAATATCTGGTTTTTAAATGCAATACAAACAGTATGTGTTTAGAGTATTATATACCCAGGACAAGATCTGGTTCAAGATCAAAATTTATACAACATGCCCATAAAGAAGGCTGAGAAGTGAAAATACCATGTGAATCAGACTTTTAGCATTTTCAATTTACCCAGTTGGGTGTGTTTTTCTGAACAAGTTAAGTGTTTTGTCATACGAGAGTTCTCAGACAATGCTTAGTTCCCTTCTCACTGTCAAGCACTTGTATGGAGGAAATTAACAGGCACAAAAATACCAACAAAAAGCAAAAACCATTGATCATATGGGTCGAGCCATACACTAAATATAGCAAACATACAAATTTTTTACCATTTCCAGTGATATCCATGAGAGAGTTTGTTAAGTAAATAACAAGAACAAATGCAAAGAACTGGTGGTCGAGCTCTGAAGAGAAATCAGAATACATTCATTTTCTTCAAGATATGCCAATACCCATGTTGTTCTTTTGTTTTAGAAGTCCGAAAATAGACCATCAGTTCTAATGGGCCGAGCTTATAAACTGAATGTAGAATGAATATATGATACCCACATTTGGTTTTTCTTTCAAAATACAAAAAATGCAATAATCACGATAACCCACGTGAAGGTTTCGCATGAGACAACAGTAGAATACAAAATGCGAATTTCCTGTGTTGAGCCAAGCTTTAGAATGGAGAAAATGCATTTTTATTCAGAAGTTTCAAATACCCATATGAAGATTTGTCTTCTAATACACAAGAAGGTGGATTTCCTATTTTGGGTCGAGCCCAAAATTTCAAAAAATGTTTTCTACAATACATGTATGGCGGCCTGTACATGGCCATGTAATCTTAAGTAAAGATGGTTGAGTTTTTTAGAAGGAGACAGTATGTGTTTTGGCGCAACTCACCAGTCCAGATATGTGGGAAAGCACCCTAGCCACAGCCAAGAGCTCCATAAAGCAAGAGTTCGAGCTCTCAAGATGACATTTGAGCTTTCATAGTAGAAGTAAAAAACATAAAATATAAGGCAGGGGCATTAGAAGTGTGAATAGCCGTGGCTATAAGCCCAAAGTGAACAAAATACGAATCCATAGAGTCTATGAACACACAGCTCACCTTGTGCATAGGAAGTGAAACCGATAACCCGCGAAGCCCGGAGTAGAGCTTTCAAATGGAGCTCAAGCTCATAGCAGGTCAACCAAGCAAGCCGAAGTCACAGGAAGTGCAAGGAAAAGCCAGAAGGAAGTATGACAAGCCGCGACCATGGAGATTTCTCTTTGAAATAAGTGAAAGAGCTTCAATAATATAAAAATGAGCTTACCAACTGAAGAGTTCAACTTTCTGAAGGAGTAATGATGATTTCTCGGAGCAATCGAGCTACAGATTCAATTATCATGGCGACATGTTCACTGGTAGAGCTCATTTTCCTCAAAATGATGGAGTGCAAATGAATGATTTTAGGTTTTGACCTTCTTTTCTCATGCCCTAATTCGAGCAACATCATGATCGTCTAGAATATTCGGTCAAGCACATGGAGAAATTCGAATGACTTTGGCTTTGCATCATGTTTTATCAAAGTCTGAAGTCTAAGATATTTGAGGGGGGGCCGAAATTTGCATTTTAGGTCGATATGTTAAGTCTTTTAAGACTTATTTCATGTGTTAGATCGATATGCTAAGTCTTTATGACTTTTATTCTTTTCCTTTGTGAAATGTGAGGTCTTGAAGGTGGGTTATTTTATTGTTTTATGAGAGAACAATGATAATATTATGGTGGATGCTAATGACCTAAGATTAAGTTTTGATGATTGTCTATTTAGGGTTCTTTGTTTTAGTTGATTTTAGAGAAATCAATGAGGGATTTTGATGAGAAGATAACGATGTGTTAATATTTTTATGATTTTGTGAGAAAATCAGATGTTGTAATGGAGAGATAAGAAGGTTTTCTTTTTTTGCAAAATATTTTTAATCTTTAATTGCAAAAAATAGACAAATTGTGCAAATCTGCAATCCTGTAAAGCAGAATCGTAAAAGAAATATCCTATAAATTGTTTTATGATTTCTTGCTATTTTTAGCAGATTATTGTTGACTGTTATCAATAGTTTTGCACCCTGCTGAATGCAATATTCAGCAAACTACTGAAAAATGGAAACCTCTTTCAGATGTGGGTGATCTGCATGAAAGAGGAATCTCCAGAGCGAGTTGGTTCTCCGAATGATGAATTCTATTCTAAGACTTCAGGGGAAAAAGGATGAAAAGGTGAACTGAAAATAAATATGAACCTAACTGATACTGACTAAAACCTCTGACAGAAAACTGAAACCTGCCACTCACAACAATCCCTTCACTACAATGATTCCTACAATCTCACCAATACATGATTTCATCATTAATTCATATGAAGATTCAGAACTTCGAATACAACACATAACTTGAAAACATGAAAACCTGTGCAGAAGAACTCATAAAGACAGGACATTAAGGTTTCAAACTTGAATACACAAAATATCAAACTGCCGTTACCAGTCTTGAGACAAGAAAGTGGAAAGAAGAACTCTGTTGTATTATTGGAACTGAAAGAGTGTCAATCTGTCAAAACTGAGTACAATGTTCACAAGCTCAAAAATGCATAAGAGCAGGAACTATGATTTTGAACTACTGAGAATGGAGAGTTGAAAGACTAAGTCTATCCAAAGAACTCTCTAGAAAACCCTAATCCGAGCTCAGAAAAAAGCTCCAGGAAAAGGCTTCAAACAAACTCTAAAACTGCTTTAAAAGCAAAAAAAAGCATAATGCTTTTATGATTACACTGTCAAGCCTCTAAAAATAGGCTAATCTTGCTTTAAAAGCACAAAAAACACCTTATCTCTCCAAGACAAGTCTCAAATCCGACCAAGAGGAAAATTCAATCAAAGATCTGCTAAAAATAGCAAGAAAACATAAAGCAACTTATAGAATATCGCTTCATGATTCTACTTTACAAGATGCAGATTTTACAGTTTGCCTATTTTTTGCAATTCAAAGATTGAAAATCTTTTGCAAAAAAGAAAACTCCTTATTCACCAATTACAATATTTGATTTTCTCAAAAATCATTAAAATAAAACATCTTATTATCTCTCTCTATCCTCAACTCCACAATTGATTCTTCAAAATCAATCAAAAATAAAAACCCTAAAGAATAAATGACCCTAAATCATAGGGTATTCACAACTCACCCTTAATTGATTTTCAATATTCAAGCCCTTCAAAAATACTAAGGAATGAATAAGTCTAAAAGACTTAACTTTTGACCTAACAAAGAAACTTGGCCCCCACATAAGTATTAAACTTGGATTTTAATAAAGTCACAATGAGACATAATGAATTTCGGCCTCCATTCAAAAATTGGCATGTGCATTGACCGAACTTTCTGGATGCTTATGGTGTTGGGTCGAATTAGGGCATGCACAAAAGAAGTCAAACCCTAATTATCATTTCATTTCACACCGTGACTTTGGAAAGAAGGAAACTCTGTCTGAAAGAAAACTGTCGCCATGATGGTGTCGAATTCGAGCTCGTAAGCCTTGAGGAACCATTTTTTGCCTTCTGACAGTCGAAATCATGATGGGTAAGCTTCATTTTTCTTTGCATAGAAATCTCTACTTCATTTCTTAAAAGAAAAATTGACCACTAAGGCCGCAGAATGTATGAACTTACTCTCCGATTTTCCTTTATTGTGCTTTGATTCACCTCGGCCAACAAGAACTCGAACTCGGCCCTATCAGTATACTTCCACAAGAGCTTGCCTTGTGTTATTATCTTCCTCCTACCGTGCAGGGGTAAGTTCTCTATCATAGCTTCATGGCTTCATGACTTTTATAGCATCACATTTTGTTCTTCTTCTGGCCCTAAGGTCACGGCTATACACAGTCTAATATCATTATCTCCTTGTTCTTCTGTGTTCAAATCTATTATTGTTGTGCTCTATTCCACTGTGAGAGCTCGACCATCTCTTTGAGAACTCGAATCCCTTGCATTTGGAAGCTATCTGCAGCTTAAGCCGCAGCTAGAGTGTCTACTTCGGCCTCGAACTGGTAATTTCTCTTTGCTTTCTTTGGTTCTCTGAAAACTTAAAATGGCTCCCTCTTGAAACATAGATTTTGGCCATGTTCAAGTCGTGCCAAATGCGCACTGTAGAAAGCATTATTTTGAATTTCGGGCTCGACCCAGAACAACAAACCCCTCTTTATGCCTTTCTGAATGTATATCTGCTTGTGGGCATTATGAAAGTTGGACAAGACTGTAATTTCATCATTCAGTTGTGAAATCCTGACATGGGTTGTCGTGGTTATTGCATTTTCTTGATTTTGAGAATAAACCCACATGTGGGTATTTGAAATTTCAAAAGAGAACTGTATTTTCTTCTTTCCTGAGCTTGATTTATCACAGAAATTGCATTTCATTGCTTTTCCCTACTGTCTCTTTTGTGGCTATTATGAAAATGGGTGAAAGCTGCATTCCTTCTTTATCCTGATGCTAAACTGAAAGTGGGTCTTTGGGATTATTAAAGAAAATTGCATTTTCTTCTCTTCTGAAGCTCGACCTAGCACAAAAATCTTCACATTTTGTAGCTTACTGCTGTTTTATGAGAAACCCATATGGGTTCACACCATTTTTGCATTTCTGTATTTTCGAAAGCAAAACCCAAATTGGGTACTCATTGTTTGTCTTCTATCCATATGGGCTCGAGCTAAAACAGTGGCTTATTTTCAACTTCTGGAACAAAACAATATCGTGAGTATTTGAAAATTTCAAAGCCAAAAGCATGTATTCTTATTTTCTGACAGAGCTCGACCTCCCATATTTGCTTGAAATGGTGATAAAACTATATATTTTCTTGAATTTATTCTTCATATTTCGACTCAAATAACTAGTGATGTTTTGTAAGATTCTGAAAGATTTGCCTTGAATTTAAAATCTCATATGTGTATTGAGCTCGAAACTATACATTCCATTATGGTCTCCAACTGTATTTTGTTGCTCATCTTGTAGATATGACATAACCTTTACATTACTGTTCTAACAAGAACTTAACTGAGTAACCTGAAAATGATCAAAATCTTGTATATTTATTGTATTTAATTCATGGCTCGACCAATTACAAGTGATGTCTTACTTTGACACTTGTAACTCTTTTGAAGACACAATAGAACAATCCCTGCTATGCAATATTGCCTAAGACATAAAAGGTTAGTTGGCATTGACAATTTGTTCAAGTAACTCTCTGAAGCAATTTGAATGAAAAGTAATTGCTGCCTTGCCTTAAGCATTGATAGATGATCCATACAGCAACATAGCTTTCTACTCATAGACATTTGCATGAACATTGATACTCTTCATTCTTGAAGCTCATTCGTAGTATTTGAAAACTGCTCTTTGTGTAGAAAATCTGAGCCCCCTTAAATCATTTGAACTCCTCCTTGAATCTACATTCTGATTACTTGCTTGATATTCATAATACTGTGTTTGTTTTACCAGTCAACTTAGAACTAGAAACTCCTTTAGCACTCAAAAGCACTTGTCTGCGTTTGTTCTTATGAGCAACATGGTACTCTTCATGCATTTTTATATTTCATCGTACAAACTGCTCTTAAAATCTGTTCTCTTTGATGATGAAAACTAAAACAAAACATTAAGGCATAATGTATGCCTGTTCACTATCTGAGAAAGAATTGATAAATTGAAACCTTCATGACATTTGATTACGATCAGCACAAAAAATGTAGTTATTCAGCAATTTCTAATGTAAATGTACTCAGTTAAATTTATTAAGTGAACTAAACTCACTGTTCACCTGTAGCCTTCAGAAAGAAAAACTGATTGTTATGAATGCACAGTTGGTTTCGTTACTTGATGGATTCTTTGTTTTACTCTTTTAGTTGTTCTTATTTCATTTGATGAATATGATAAAGTATCTTTTAAAATCAGCCCATTTAATGAATAGGGCAGCATGCCGAGCTCTACCCTTGTGGGAGCCCGTTTTACTCCATATGCTTGGTCTTCGAATAATGTTCAGCTTCATGACTTTACCTATACCTGCACAAGGAAACAAACAACGTTAGCATAAAAAATAGAACATGTTGATTATGATGTTGCTATTTCTCCTTCAAGTCATGTCTTTCATACTGCACTTGATTGATTGTTTCAATGCATTGCTAATAGTATGTTGTACTATTGTAGGTGCATCATATAAGTTACATCATAGTCGGAGCCACTGACACCCCTCTTTTCCTCTTACAGGTCAACGAAGCTCGAGATGATGAGGTGCACCATTCAACATCAAGCGTCGATAATCAGGGAATGATGACTATGCTGCCACTTATGTGTTTTCCTTTAGCATCTTCAGTAGTGCAATGTGTTATTAGAAATATATTGTCATAGTCACAGTCACATCCACGGCTTGTGTGGATCTTTGATTTCAATTTCACTTTTCGATTGAAAAGAAAATGCATTTCATGTAATATTGTAACACTATTCTGATTGTGAAATCAAATGGAGCCTTGTAAAATATGAGTTTTTCTACGGAATAAATGAAAGCATCTGAAATGCTATTTTGCTCAAGTACTCAATTTTATATTTCTTTACATCCTGTAGCATCTGGAAGCCACTATGAAACTCTATTTCTTCTTTTAAATGTATAACTATTTCTCAATGAATAAAGCAATGCGAAACAACATTTGAACATGACACTGCAATTCCACTTAATGTTAAATAACAATCAGCCAGCTCCTCCATTTGAGCTGAGGTGAAAAATATGTAACATTGACTTTTCCTCTTGGTCAGATTTGTGACTTATCTTGGAGAGATAAGGTGTTTTTCTGGCTTTTAAAGCAGACTCAACCTATTTTTAGAGGCTTGACAGGTTCGTCATAAAAGCAATGTGCTTTTTTCTACTTTTAGGCAATTTTTGAGAAAGTTTGAAAGCCTTTTCCTTGAGCTTTTTCCTAAGCTCGGATTAGGGTTTCTTGAGGGTTATGTTTTGATAGAATTAGTCTTTTTGGCTCTCTTTCTCAGTTGAGATGTCAGTTCCTGCTCATACACATTTTTGAGCTTGTGAACCCATTTTGTACTCAGTTTCAGATTATGGCATTCTCCTTCAGTTGAATAAAGACAACATTCCTACTTCTCATTCTTGTGTCCATTTGTAGTTTCAGTTTGATTTTATCTTGTGATTTTTGTTTACAGAGTCCTTGTTATGTCCTTAGACTGTAATTCTTAATGCATAAAGTTTAGGATACAGGTTGCATGTTGTACTTCAAGTCAGGTTTTCATGCAAATTATTTATGTATCAATTGTTCATGAGAAGTTGTGATATATTGTGCTTTCTGAAAGCTATTTATGAGGAAGAGATTGTAATCATCATTAAATCATTATCAAGTTTTGAAGTTATCAGTTAGGTTCAGATTTTTTTTCATATTCATCTTTTTATCCCTTTTCCTCTGAAGTTTTAGAATAGGATTTATCATTCAGAGAACCAGCTCACTCTGGAGATTCCTTCTTCGCTCAAATCACCCACATCTGAAGAAGGTTTCCATGTTTCGGTAGATTGCTGAATGTTGCATTTAGCAGGGTGCAAATCTATTGACAACAACAGCAGTGGCTTAGGTGCAGGCAGTTGAGGGTGGTGAGGCAGGAGCAGACATACAGGGATTGTAGGCACAACTACAGGTTGCACAGGCTGAGAGGGACAGGGTCACAGAGCAGGTACAACAGCTGAGGTCAGCACAGGAGGCATGGGGGTAGGAGCAGAGAGCCATTAGCGCAGATTGAGACAGATATAGGCATGAGCAGAATGCCACTAGATATCAGGCTAGGCAAAGTGATGATTATATGAAGGAGGTGACCTACTGGAGGTGTACTTATGAGTAGGTAGTTCCAGATCTGGTGCAACACACAGCGCGCTATGTCAGGAAGGTATCGCAGATGCCGACACCATCCCAGTCATTAGGGACATGTACCAGAGGGTATAGCAACTTTCAGCTGACTCGTTCTCGCTATGGTGATTATCAGGGGACTCCGACCTGTGATTATCAAAGGACTCCCACACGCAGAGGGCCAGTGCCCGATTCTCCTCAGAGATCAGAGTGGGTAACTTATAGTAGAGCGGGTAGAGAGCAGGTGACAGGATACAGGTTTTTTGACAAGTGCAGGATGGAGACTTAGTACATATCAGTAGGGACCAGAAGTGATCTACATCCTTGGATTTTTACTTTATTTGATGATATATATATGATGGATATGTATTTGATTATGTTGTAGACATTATGATGAGATGGACATTGTATTGTTTTGATTATGATATGCGATAGTCCTCATTGACACTATGCATTATGTTTATGTGGATGATGATTTATGGTATGCATATGAATATGTTTTTATTCTCTTATGATGGATCATGCAATATATGCACGTGTATGATGATTTATGCTTATGTGGATGATTTGATTATGCATGATGTTGATGATGATTTATTTATGTTGATGTCGTTGGGTATATGATGTATTAATGTTTATGACGCAGGATGGGATGAATGTTTGGTATGATATGTAATTATTATGGACCGAACAATGTATTTTGTAGGTGGTGATGCATGTAATGTGTAAATGTTAATATGGAAATGTATGGATGAACCTAAGATGTTGAATCTAGTCAGTCTATTATGCATATGGGATAAAATATGATGGACCTATGATGTAACATGCAATATGAATGGAAAATGGACTCCGTCACGAAATGCAATGCAAACATAAGTGTCAATAAGGACTTGCACGGGAATGTGGGTAGATGGTAGGTGTACTGTAGGTGTGATACTGCACCTGTCAAGAATGATTGGTATCCTAAGAAGAAAAAAGGGGAAAAGAATCAAAGTTTGCACAACCGAAATCATAAGTCATGGGTTAGGAACAAGAATGGATGAAGGATACATGCAATGAAATGAAATGCAATCATGAATGGAATTTTACATCCTTGAAGCATTGATTTTTGCTATAGCATAAGACACCAGCTGCTAGGGTATATGAAACCAAGGAAAATTAGCATCTAATGCATAAAACAAACACCGCAAACAAGGTTATCCCAACACCCCAAGGTCACAAAGACCTTGGTCGGGCCAGGTATTGGGATAACCACAAGCATAAAAGGATGTCCCTGACATAACACAGGGTCTTGGAGACCTTGGTGGGTACTACGTGGGAATGACCCAATAGACAACAACAATAAACTATCAAAAGATTGCCCCTTTATTAACCCATCAAAACGCACCATAATATGATAGATTATGGTGACCGTGACTAGTTGTAATAGGAAGCTCAAACAATAAACAAAAGCCAAAAGCATTAAAAGATCATAATCAAATTCAAACATCCTTTGCCATAGGATCACAAGGATGGATGGGGTTGATGAGGTCTGTTAGGAAGGATGCATCCTGTTGAGACCGATGATGGATACTAAACTAAGATGACCTAGGTGATGCAGGATTTTTGTCATTAACCAGATCTTCTGACACTAGAGGATCCCATTTGTGAAGAACCAGCTGGATAAGGGCACTCTTGACAACATGACACAAGAGACCAAACAAAAGACTGACACACCCCAAAGACCTAGGGGCTCGGGGGCTAATCAAAGATTAGCCTTGCCTACGTGAAAGCACAAAGCCCTCGTAGTTCAAGAAAAAACCATGGATAAAAGTGGAAAGAGGACTAATGGAGACCGATGAGATGATGACAAAACAAAGCAAATTAAAATAAATCCCCGAGGGTGGATCAAAAGATCGACCTTGCCTATGTGAAAGTGCAGGGGCAACGTAGTTCGAAAAAGGACGAAAAGACCGACATGACAGGATGAGGCCTATATGGAGACCGAAACGATGGATGATCCTAGATGATGACACAAACCGACCGACAAACGGACAAATGACACGAGCTCAGATTAGGATAAAAAAGCTTAGGATGACCGATAGCCAATGTGGATCGTCTAATGCTCAACCAAAATATATACCAAGCAACCAAGGATGAGATGGGAGAGGATGTTAGGATAGGATGGATGAAGTCATAAAGTAACTAGGACGCAAGGTAGATAATGATTAAGCTTTCTACGGATGACACATGTTACCAGGTTTTCACCACCCGTACTTATCCAAGGCACCACCAAGGGTGGTTTTCACCATAGGATGATTTTATTTCTCTTTACTATTTTTGCTTCTTTTTTTTACTTTTTTACATTTTTTTTCTTTTTTTGGATTTTGTGCAAATAGGGTCACCAAGCAGACTTAGGTATAAAACCTTTTCAGATGCATGATGGTAATAGGCTCTTCCAGGGGCTCTCCTTCAAGGGTGGTGAGTCTGTATGCCTTGGATCCATACTTTGTTGTGATGATATAGGGATCCAACCAGTTTGCTTCAAACTTGCCTTTCTTATCACGGTCCTGCTGGGTGCGTTGGTTCTCTTTAAGGACAAGGTCACCAACATGGAACTGACAAGGATGAACCTTCTTGTTGTAGATACATTTGAGATGATTTTGATAAGCTTGAAGATGATCATAGGCTTTGATCCGTCTTTCATCAAGTAATTCTAGCTGGGCAAGCCTTGCAACACGGGTATCTTCCTCATTGATAAGGTTCTTCAGAGAAATTCTCAGTGATGGGATCTCGACTTCGATCGGAAAGATGGCTTCGGCACCATATATGAGGGAATATGGGGTGACATCGGTAGGGGTATGGATGGAAGTGCGATACGCCCAGAGGGCGGGATGAATGTGGAGGTTCCAATCTCGACCAGTGTTATTGACGACCTTTTTGAGGATTCAAATTAGAGTCTTGTTGGTAGCTTCTGCCTGACCATTACCTTGGGGGTAATAAGGCGTTGACCAATGATGTTGAATATGAAAGGTGTCACAAAGGTGTTTTATGGCCTAGTTTTTGAAAGGATTTCCATTATCTGAGAGGATGGTGGATGGGATACCATATCTACATATAATATGGTAGAGGATGAATTTTGAAATCTGAGTACCAGTGGTTTGTGTGAGTGGCATTGCTTCCACCCACTTGGTGAAGTACTCAGTGGTGGTAATGATGAAGGTGTGGTCGTCAAAGGATGGTGGGTATATCTTTCCAATCAAGTCAAAACCCCACTGAGAGAAGGTCCATGGTGCAAGAAGGGGTTGAAGGTCCTATGCTGGAGAGTGAATCAGATATGCATGTTGCTGACATGGGAGGAATTTCTTCACAAACTCATAGGTGTCATATTCCAATGTAGTCCAATAGTATCCAACTCGAAGGATCCTTTTAGCTAAGGCCATACCATTTGAATGGGCCCCACAAACACCATTGTGTACTTCCGTTAGTATAGTATGGGCTTTGGTTTCGTCCAGACACCTGAGGAGAGTTCCATCATACCCACGATGATAAAGGGTATCACCAACGATGACATATTAGGATGAACATTGGATAAAAGATTTGCGTTGGTTTCATGTAAGGTTCGGGGGTAGAATGTTATCATGCAGGTAAGCATAGACATCTTGGTACCAAGGGGAAGCAGGACCCACAATGTCATACACCATTTCAGTCTTAGGGATGTTGTATGTTGGGATTAAGAGTTGTTCAATGAGGAACTCACATTCTGTTCTATCCTTGGGCATGTCGACCAAGGACCCAATAGTAGCCATGGCATTAGTAGCTTTGTTTTGTACCCTAGGAATCTGATCAAATTGTATGGAGGTGAAATACTTCTTGAAGTCGTCTACCATGTGTTTTTAGGGTAGCAACTTGTCATCCTTTGTTAGGAACTCATCATTAACCTGCCTAATGACCAACAAGGAATCGCCGAAGACTCTTAGGTGAGTTATGTGCCACTTTTTTTCAATTTTGAGGCCTGTGAGGAGGGCTTCATACTCAGCTATATTGTTGGTGCATGGGAATGCCAATCTGAATGACTTCAGGATGTGATCACCTTGAGGGGTAACAAACATAATTCCTGCCCTGAATCCATTATGAGTGTAGGATCCGTCAAAATACAATATCCAGGTGGGTGCTTATGCTACTGTAAAGAATTCTTCATCTGGAAATTCAGTGACCAAAGGGTAAGCATCTACTAGGGGTGCATCGGCCAACTGGCCGGCTATAACTTGTCCTTTTATGGCTTTTTGATCCACATATTCTATGTCAAATTCGCTCAAGAGCATGACCCACTTAGCCATGTGACCAGTTAAGGTGGTCCTGGACAATAGATATTTCAATGGATCAATTTTCACTATTAGTTTGACAAGATGGTTGAGCATATAATGTTTGAGCTTCTGCGTACTGAAGACCACTGTGAGGCAGGCTTTCTCCATTGGTGAATAATTCAATTCATAACCAACTAGTGTTTGGATAATGTAATAGATTGCTTGTTCTTTTACAGACTCGTCATGTTGTGCCAATAATTCCCCCAGTGCGACTAAAGTGGTAGAGATGTATAGCAGGAGGGGTTTTCCTGGAATAGGTGGCATCAAGATTGGTGGGTGGGCCAAGTGCTTTTTGATCTTATCAAAACCCAACTGACACTGTTGATTCCATTTGAAGGTGGTGTCTTTCTTCAGAAGGTGGGTGAATGATTGAAACTTATCTGCAAGTTGGGCTATAAACCGATGGATAGATTGTAGCTTTCCCTGGAGGATTCTTAATTGTTTCAGGTTTTGAGGTGGAGGCATATCCATGATAGCTTTTACTTTGGCGGGATCAACCTTGATGCCCCTTCGGGAGACTATGAAGCCCAACAATTTTCCTAACGTGACGCCAAACACACACTTTTTCAGATTCATCCTTAGCTTGTACTGTTCCAACCGCTCGAAGATCTTTTTTAGAATGGCAGGGTGCTCTACTCTGGTTCTGGACTTTCCAACAAGTCATCAACATAATCTTCCATGATAATGCGGATGAGGTGATGGAAGATAATAGTCATTGCTTGTTGGTATGTTTCCCTCGCGTTCTTAAGACCAAAGGGCATAACAATGTAGCAAAAGGTACCCCAAGGTGTTGTAAAAGTAGTCTTATGTTGGTCTTCAGGTGCAATTCAAATATGATTGTAGCCAGAGAAGCTTTCCATGAGGGACAACATCTCGTGTCCTACAGTGAGGTCAACCAACATGTTGATATTGGGTAATGGGAAGTCATCCTTTGGATAGGTTTTGCTGAGGTCTTGAAAGTCTGTGCAAATCCTAATCTCTCTGTTAGGTTTAGCGAAAGGTACTATGTTGGAGATCCAGTCAGAATAGTCGATGGGTCTAATAAAGCCAGCATCTAGTAATTTCTCCAATTCTTTCTTAACTAACAGTGCTACCTGCGGATGCATTTTTCTGGGTTTCTGCTTGATAGGTTTGGCATCTGGGTGAACATCCAGATGGTGAACTACTAAAGCGGGGTCCAAACCTGGCATGTCTAAGTATGACCAAACAAATTTGATGATTTTGTCTTTGAGCAGCTGGACAATGACGGAATATTCTTGTTATGATAATGATTTGGCTACGTAGGTGATCTTTGAGGTTTCTTCAGTACCCAGATTGACTTCTTGAGTTTCTTTGATCAGGATGGATGATCATGTAGATAGTTGAGTTCCCACAAGGGGAAGATGAACGTCTCCATCCTCTAGTGCCTCATTGAGGTTTTCACTGTCGGATGCGTCCTTTATTTTTATTTCTTCCAGGTCAAGAAGCGCCTCGGGGAGGTTTTCACTAGATGACCATTTCTGATTTTTCTTTTTTTCACTTTTGTGACTAGAGCATTCATCTTCCCCCAATCCCATAAGGTTGACATATGCATCCAAGGAGACACTAATAGGTGCGCTACCATGTAGGTCCCAATCAATAAGTTCAGGATGGCGTAGGGAAAGGCTAATGGTAAAGATAGATAGGCAATCAAACATGGATGAAAGGTTTGTGTGATCCACATCATCGTACGCATGTATGATGGACTCTTCCTCAGGTATATCTTCTAAGGGACCATTGTCCACACTAACATTGTTGGAAGCGTTGGATGATGTTGCAAGGCCTTTCTACTTTTTGTCATATCCTAGGCCTGAATTCCATGGAAGCTTTGGTACATCAATAGGTTGTAGCCGCCCTTGTTCTTCTTTACCTAGACCCCCACCTTGATAATTATGCTTCTCTGCGAACTTAGTAGACCAAGGGTATGCTTCCTGAAAATATTCCTTAAGGGGAGGATCCGATTGGGGCTCTTCACGATATATCTACTAACTAATATCATCTTCTGGTGTATCTGTCCTTAAACCAGGGGACTGGAAAGTGCTAGTGCGGATGTTTTTGGAACTGAAGGTAATGGTCTTGTCTTCTTCCTTTGGTACCGACTGTGAAGGTTAATTGTATGTGTGTGGTGACAGTGGCATGGTTGCCACATTTAGAGTTGTATGCATTTCATATTCACCACAACTCTTGTCGATGATCTGGACTTTGGTGATAATGGAATTGGTGGTGGAAGATGGAGTGGGTAATGTGGCGGATGATGGATTGGAGGATGACAACTGAGGTGCCCCCATTTTGACTCCAGGACAATAATGCAAATGGGGAAATGAAGCTTCTAAGGCACAACAGTATTCAAATGGTTGCAGGTCAACGTAAATGGTGACCTCCTGCCCATTAATTAGGAATTTTAGGCATTGATGATATGTGGAGGGGATGGCTTGCATGGTGTGGAGCCATGGGCGGCCGAGGAGGAGGTTGTACGGTAAGTCCAGATCAAGGACATGACATGTAGTTTACTGAGTCACGGGTCCAACCTGTATGGGAAGACTAATAATTCCTTCTGAATCTCTTTCCACATTATCATAAGCCTTGATTGTAATGATTTGATTACTCAGGTCCGCTTGAGTGTACCCTAACTACTTTATGAACTTTAGAGTGCATAGATTGAGGGCAGAGCCATTATCTATAGGACCCTTTTTACTTTATGACGGGCAACCAGGACTTCAATGTGTAGGGGATGGTTATGGTTGGCATAAATGTTAGGCATGTCATTTTGGCTAAAGTGTAACTAGTAGGATAGAGCCAGATGTCCTACTAAAGCTTGGAATTGCATGGGATCAATGTCGTTAGGCACTTGGGTTTCTTGTAAAGCTCGGTTCAGGATCTCTTGATGCACAAGAGAAGATTTAAGCAAATCCAAATTTGAGATATGTGCAGGAATCTTTCCTAAGTGATCAAGAATGTTATACTGAGAATTCATAGGATTTTGTTGGGCGGATGTAGAGGCTGCAAGGATAGAAATGCGGGTTCTTTTGGTAGAAACAACACATTGGGGATCTTTAGCTTTGACATGTATCATGGATATGTGGGGTTCTACTTGCTCAATGTAATGGACAATGCCATCGTAATTGAGGGGCACATTATTATAACTTATGTTGTTTGTACTGTCATTTTGGGGATTGTTATTGGACATGCTTGCGCCTTGATTATGGTTAGGGAAGGCATTTTGTTAAATTTGTAATTGAGTGTTAAATTTGTAATTGAGCATTGGATGATGAGGCTTGATTGGCGTCGACTTGGATATCTCCTTGATCGATAAGATCTTGGATATATGTTTTCAGACTCTGACACTTATTTAGGGTATGCCCTTTAATCTTGTGAAACTCACAATATTCATTTTCTTTAAACCAAGCTTCATCGGGTGGCTTGGTTACAGGATATGTGATTAGATAATTGGCTTGTAGAAGCTTGTTGAGCATGACACTAAGGGATTCTCCTAATTGAGTGAACTAGAATTTTTTGTTCCCTTGAATGTCCTAGTTTGACTGTTGAGGGGGACGAGGTGCCCCCTGTGGTACTGATATGATGCTTTGGGAAGATGGTTGATTAGAGGCAGGTTGTTGCCTCTGAGAGGTTCTAGCTACTTGAACATGTTTAGTGTTGGTGACACCATCATTCACAACATTCTTGTTCTTGTTCCAGTAGCGTGACTTATCTTCGGATGATCGTTCTTTGCCATGATTATGTATCTTGACATACCCTTTATCAATTATGGCCCGTTCAAGGATGGGTCCTTTCTCCACTATCTTGGCGAAGGTGGTGACACAATGCAGCCTAAAGTTATGAGCCATGTCGAGATGTGAGTTCTCAAAAAAGAGAGTGACCATGTATTTCTCTTTGAGATGGGTTTTCATTCGGCTTGCCAATGCACACCACCTTTGGAGGTAGCTGGAAAAGGTTTTTCCTTCATGTTGTTTCTCCTTGAGGAGATCCAAGGTATCAATGTCCTTCTCTAGATTGAAGGAGAAGTAGGAAACAAATTTCTCTGAAATATCCGCAAAGGATTTGATGGACCCCCACTCTAGGGCATTCCCTATCAAGCTCCATGGGAACAGACGCAAGAGGTAGTTGTCGTTATGCATAACCTCCTGACACTGGGAGTAAGACTCTTGCAGGTGGGCTTTAGGATCCTTGTTTCCCTTGTATTTGTCGAATTTTGGTATCTTGAAGTGTTTCGGGAAGGGAATTAATGAGATGGAAGGATCAAATGGATAGGGACATATATCTTCGAATTTGAAGGATTGCTTACCAGTCCCGGCTTGGAGATATTTCAAAGCAGCTTTGATTTCCAACAGATCCACGTTGAGCGGTGGTGTGGGAGTCAAGGAAAATGGGGTGGATGGATATGGGTGATAGGATGGTGGAGGATCCTGTTGAGATATTGTTTGAAGGTTGATATATAGATTTTGATAGTGAGATGATGGTGTCCCTTTCTAGTATTCCAAGGGTGTTTGTTGGTACGAGGGATGTTGTTGTGAGGTATAGTATGGATTGGTCTGATAAGGATTTGTGGCATAATGCTGAGGAGCATGAATGGAGTGTTGTGGATTGGTCTGCTAGTACTGGGGGTACTGTTGCGACTGTTGGGAGGCCACATAGGGTGGTTGTTGTTGGAACTGTTGCTGGTTATGATAGAAATAGTGTTGGGGAGGTTGTTGATGTGATGTTGGCTATTGCGTGGGCGAGATGGGATGTTGTGTTGCGGTTGAGCTTGCAGATGTAAAATAGATGAGAGCAACAGGGATATGGTCAGAACGGAAGGTCGAGATGGATTGCTTTGCGATTGGTGTTGTGGTTGGTGTGATGGAATTAAAGGATTATGCAGGAGTTGTTGCTGATGAGGTGGCTGAGATGATGTGGAGGTGTTCTGTAAAGGAGGTTGTTGGGTGACAAGGGGAACATTTGGTTGGGACGTACCTTACAGAGGTAATTGAGATGGTATGTTAGATTGAGGAGGTTGTTGGGATGTGAATGGAGGTGGTGGTATATTTTTAGCCCTAGGAGGTGGAGGCAAGGCTGTGAAAGGGTTGCCCCCAGTGTTTATTGGAGGTTGATTCGAAAGGGGTGGTGCAGTCAACATTAATGGCGGACACTGCAAAATATTTTGTGGCATGTCATAGGCGAAAGGGTTATTAGGATTGGATACTTGGGAAGCCCCCATGACTGAGATTGGGGCACATGGGGGATTGTTGTCTTGGTAAAGGACAACATTGCCAAATTCAAGTTGATACCAACCCTCCACTGGAGGAACATTGGGGATGTATCAATCACCTAGTGCGTTTTGTGAACCTTGGGGTATGTTGGGTGTGAAATTGCCATATTTGGATAGGTCGACGACTAATGGGGGTTTGACACCTTTTTTAATTAGGTGGTCCAAGATTTCTTCCCCATGTTGTTCGAGCAGGCGATCTGTGATTTGTGCATTGGTGGGGTTACTAAAATGTTCCTCGAGTGTGAGTTCGGGTTGGTTGACCATACTCTCTTCACCATGATGTGAGTTGTTCTGATCTTCGGTGTTAGATTGTGATCACCCCCGGTTGATGGGAGGGTTTTCCTATGATGCGTTAGGTTGGGATCCAGGGTTTTGTTGCTCGGCCTTCTTCTTTTCCTGTGACTGGGTCTAAACAGGTATGCAAGATGGCGGAGTGGACAAGGATGCGAGGATGATCAAGATGATGATTGGAGGACTGACCTGAGTAGATGATGGATTAGCCAACAAGGATGTGACTTGATAGGATTGGATTGGATGATTGATAATGGATTTGATTTGATTAGAACAAAGTGGATTGTTTGATAAACAATTGATGAGATTAAATTGGATTGATTGACAAAACGATTGGAAAAATTGGATTGGATTGAATTGATTGATAAGGCAATTGATGAGGGTTGGATTGGATTGATGAAATGATCGACGAGATTGGATTAGATTGATAAGTGATTGATAGGGTTAGATGGTAAGACGAATTAGGATGATGACAAGGATTCAAAACTAGATTTAGGAATTACCCTAGGTAATGCAAGGTGTTGATTGATCGATTAAAGGATGGATTGATGATGACGGTGTTGAATCCAACTTGAGATGGAAGTGGATTGATAGGGCCAATGAGGATGACCGACTTAGGATGGATGACAATCCTAAGCCGGTTTTGAAGGATGACGATCAAGCTCAAACACCTAAGTCAACTTGGATAACTACTTCAAATGAAGTTTAGCAGAATGGGAGAATGATTTTCAGAATGGATGAGCGGCCTTTCGGAATGAGGAAACGGGAGTCAGAAACGAGGGAATGACTATCGGGACGGATGAACAGCTATGGGTGAACGACAGTCTGAAAGAGGGAATGGATGCTCAGATTGGATAAATGAAAATTCAAAGTGGACGAATGATAACCCGGAATGGACGAACGACACCCGGAACGTGGAGAACGGTTATCGTAACGGGTGAACGAAAACTCAAAGCAGAAGAATGGTTGGATGAACGAAGGTTTAAAATCGATGAACGATGAATCAGAATGAGTAAATGGATGTTCGATCGGGGAGATTGACCTTTAGAATGGGGAGATGAATGCTCATAATGGGTGAACAGTCATTCGGAACGGGAAAACGGTTAGTCAGAACAAAGGAACGACACCTGGAGCGACCGAATGGAGGATGAAAGCAGTTGTTTGAAGGGCGGGTCTACCTATCTAAGGGCAAGTCCACCCCTACTAAAGGCAGGTTTTCCCTCCTAGGGCAGGTACGCCCTTTCGGTGAAAATGAGCGAAAACAGCTGTTTGGAACAAGTAAACGAGTGCTCGAAATGAGGAAGTTGATGTTCAGATGAAGAAGATGAATGTTCAAGACAGGGAATGAATTCTCATAACAGATGTATGAATGTTTGGAATGGGGAAACAAGTGATCAGAATGATGAAACGGGTGCTCAAAATGACAAAACAGGTGATAAAATTGATTGTTCAAGGGACAGGTACGCCTATCCAAGGGCAGGTCCACCCCTCCAAGGGAAGGTCCACCCCTACTAGGGTAGGTACACCTATTTGACAAAAAGTTGGGAAATTTTGGTAAAAACAGGTTGGAAAGGGACTGAAGCAGAGGGCAGGTTTTCCCCTGGTAGGGCAGGTCTGCCCCTCTGCACAAGCCTAAACTTGATTTTCACAAAAATGACTATGGAAAAGGACCCAAAACACAACAAACAACAATCAGAGGATAAGGCTGACTTGACTGAACAAAAAGTCACTGGTTTTGCACAAAGAAAACAATTAAAACAGCACAATCCTAAGATTAGTAGAATGGGTATGGCCAACAAAGTCCTCTATCTAGGATAAACAAGGTGGCTAGGGAGTCCTCAATATACACCCAGTACGTGAGGCCCAAACTGTGAACACCAACCTGTCACAAGCGTGAGTCGGGAACCTTAGCGAGATACTAAAGGCTTGGACCAACTCTTCATGTTATCCCGATGCTTTTCCAATAATGACATGGTTGGATTGGGGTATAGCTTTGGCCTCCCCCCTTTGTATACCCTGTCAGTACGCATGGTTGGGATCGTCCCTTGGGGTGATGAAATCCCCAAGTAGGTCCCTTGAGAAAAAGCAAAAAAAGGTGACTCAAAGGACTTGGTAAGCTACGATTTCTCTTCACCCAGGATCACCAAATGGCACAAGGGGATTGGATACGTCAATAACTTACTACAAACATAACACCCAATGTAAATTTGACCTCCTCCTAATTAGACTATGTGCCTAAATTAATGAAAAATGATAACAAACAGCTGATAAAAGCTTCCAAAATGAATGGCCCTGCAAGAAACTTGTTAGTAATGTGTTTCTTGTTTTCCACAAAATGCTAGTCAAATCCTTGCACAGACACAAACAACACACGTTAGGGGGTCAAAAATACTCAAAATAGCAGAAAATAATGCTTAAAATGTAGTTTTTACCTTCTGGAAAATGTTGTTTTGGGCAGGTCTACCCCTTTGTTTGGGCAGGTCCGCCCCTGAGTGGGCAGGTCCGCCCCTCTGCTGAAAGTTGAAAAACTTGTTGTTTTGGGTTCTATTTGGGTAGGTTCACCTCTATAAGGCCAGGTCCGCCTCTCTGTGAGGGCAGGTCCACCTCTCTGCAACCTGAACCTACAGACAGTGAAACAACATAAAACTTGAGAGCAAAAGACTCATTTTTTGGTCCCACCGGGCGTGCCAGAAATGTGACCAAGTGAAAATCCTTATTCCTAAACGTGCAGCAAGAACAAAAATGCAAGAAACAATGAAGAACACCTAACACCTCAAGATTGGGAAAAACGTTGAACTTAAACAAAGAAGACGGAATGAAATGATTATACCTTGTCAAGTTGTCCCTTGGGTGGCCCTTTGATCTTCGATGTTGTGTATGCTCCTTGAATGGAAAATGAGATTAAAGATGCAAGATGGGATGCAGGATGGTTGAAAGTGGATGATTAATGGATTCAAGTGCTATGATGAAGGCAAGATATGAAAATTGGCTAAGTATGGCTTCAAATGGAAAAATGGCAAGAGTTTGGTATTAAATGCATAAGGTCCCTAAATTAGAGAAAAGAGGGGGTATTTATAGAAGAATTTGAATTCTCTAGAGAATTCAATGGTTGAGATTAAGCCAACAAGGCCAAGATGAAGGGCTATGGTGAGTTGAGGACTCACAAGCCCTCACATCTTGACATGTGGAATGTGAAGTGGCTTAGAAAGTGATGATGTGTAAGTGAGGTGGAATAAGGACAAATGATGTGGAGGAAGGACAAGTACCTTGGGGGATGAGAAGATTTCCTCAAAAAGGAACTTCTTGTCCCCAAGTGAGAATGAAAATGACTTTTGAGGAATTTTAGAATTCCTCAAAAATCTCCATGGGGAATGAGAAAGTAGTTGGGAAAATAAATGTGAATTAAAAATTTACATGCTTGGAAGAATCTCATGGACAAGACAACGTTCCAAAAATGGAAGCACTTGTCCACATGTGACTTGATGTGACAAGTCAAAGATTCTAGAAGGAATAAATGTGAATTTTAAATTCACATGGGAAAGAGGGTCAATGCTAAGAAAGGCAAATGAAAAGGTTGACTAAAAAGGCATGCTAAATGTGTCTAATAACTTTGATTAAGGTTGTGCAAACACATGATTAGGAGGATTAATGAAAGATTAGGGAGAAATTGGAAGATGCAAGGATGTGACATTAATTTTTTAATTAATGTGTGCACATCCTAATCCAGAATTAATTAAATTAATCCAAATTAGAAGAGGGCTATGGAGGATGTGACAATGAGAGAGAAAAAGAGGAATTAAAAATTGACTTAAATTCAAAGAGGTCACATGACTAAATTAAATAAAGTGATGTATTTATTTAATTTAGAGAGGAAAGAAGTAAAAGGTAAAAGTATATAATTATTGAATTAAATACTTTAGGAACCTTATACAGATGATGAAATATTAATTAAATGAGTGATTTAATTAATATTGGCTAAGAGAATGAAATAGACGAGTAAAGAGATAAATAAGGAAACGAGTTTGACCATATGGAAGTGGTCAAATTTGGATGTCTACAATTGTAATGCCCTTACCAAGGAACCCCAGAGGACAACACTAAACTAGGTCAAATTAATGGAATATTTTTTTTTAAAGTAAATAACAATAGAATGCATAACATAATAATCTAGTCCTATGTCCTCTAAGGTTCCTCGACTACACTATTCACAAAACAAGATTACTGGAAAAATTTCATCAACAATAAAAGTTAACATGATCTATCCAACATGTAAAGTTCATTTTAAAGCACCAAATTAAATGATCCTATATTACTCACTTCCATAATGTGAAAAATGATAATCAACATTAAAAATCATTTTCTAGCTAACTATCATATGAATGATGCATTACTTTACAATGCTCTTTACAAGAAGGAATCATCAATAATTGTTACATCCTTACAATATTTACAACATTCCTTCCCTTTGTACATGTGGGAAGATTACATCAGATTACATTAAGAGAGAAACAAAATTATAATCCAATATACAAATACATGATAGGATGTCTTCACAACTGGAATAGGAACTGGAGTCCACAGTGCAATGACCAATCACCATGCTCACAAACATGCAACAAGAATACCCAATGGAGAAAAAGAACCAAGCTCCCAACCACGTGGAACCTTGAGGTCCACCCCTGTGCTAGGAGATAACATAAGGTCCCACATCCAACAAACAGTTAGGAAAACAATAGGCTAACATAAGCAAGGGCAACATGACAACATAACACTGCTAACCACACCAATATTTTCAACACTTACATCACTTCCAGAGGCACTCACACATTAGAAAGAGGAAATACAACTAGGGAGTGCTAGACTGCAATAGGGAGGAGTGTCATCGCATGGGCCTAGCATGGGTTGTCTTGACAGTCTCTCACTAAACCCCGACCCCCATCTATGGTTGTCCTGGTAAACCTCTCACTAGGTCCCAACCCCATAGGGTGACACATGCGGAACCAACATTCCTTTCGTGAGGACAAGGAAGTTGATCTTGCCAACCAGGCCTTCTCAACCCATCCTTAACCTATACGAGCACTACAAGAAATGGGTGAGGCACCATTATCTTTATTAATGTGAATTCTACCCATCCCCCTAATTCATTATTAAGGTTATCACTGGATTAAAAAACCCTCCAATGGGTTGTCCTGGACACCACTTTGGGTTCTGGCCCCCATTGAGAGCCACTCCCCTTACTTGCAACTAGAAAACCCTTCAATAGAATATCATTACAACATCTCATGAATCCATACATAGACAGGAGGCAACACCCTTAGGGATTGTGTTCGTACAATACACATGACCATCAACATAACCAACCACTTCCAAGGTTAAACAACCCTAAGGACCATAAATACAAACATACCCCCTCCTAGGCCTCTGGAAACCAACATACTAAGCACATTTCCCAATGGTACAGAACCTTACACAAACTTTACAAAGATGACACCCAACTTTCAACAATTACATAAATGCTTAATCCAATAATCAAGACACATTGTTTAGTACAAACTATTAATCATAGCATTATAACCATGAAGACATTCCCTTAAATAAGGTATTATTTCAAATACTAAATCATTATAAAAATATTTAACATTTAATCTAAATCATTTAAATTAACTAATCCACAAATCACTCAATCAAATACTCCATATTACAACAATACTCATAGAACTAACTTTTAAAACTAGCATCACCAGTGACAGGTATTAATCTAATCAATTTCCTATCGTAAAGATATAACAATTAATTGAGATATCTTTTTATTATTTCCAACACAAATTTATCTAGTTAACTTTATCATTTAACCTTTAAGTAAACGAAACTAAGTAAATGTAAATTCATTTATCTATTTATCAAACCTTAACTCTCAATTATATATATATAATAAATCAATTTACTTTAATTAAATACACAATTCATTTATCTATGACAAATTAAATACTTAGTTTAACCATAACTATCCAATTAAAATCTTTTATTACATAACGTTTTTATTTCTTCACTTGTCCTATAATCTTTCACATATCGGAAAACCAATCTTTTACTATATACCACAATATAATATATGTGTATATATATATTATTATATAAATAAAATCAAAATATACATTATCAAATCACATATCTAAATCTGAAGGCCTACTGCAAGGCAACAATGAATGCAAGGATTAGGGAACATGGCTACCTCATGGCATTGTTGTGGAAGGGTGCGAAGGTAGCGATGACATTACGTTGAGGAGGCACACGGGCTGCTTGACCAAAGGGCCTCAAAGAGATCCTGTCTCAAGGAACGAAATGATAGCAAGATGTGCGCAAATGGTATTTGTTGAAAAGGCTTAAGAAACTTTCAAGAAATGCAATTGGCAGGTGTAATTAGACATCATTTCATGGAATGCAATGATTGCAGAATATGCATACGATTTGAATTGTTTGGGGAAGGAATCATGACTTTTAGGGTAAACACAATACCGATATCTACAAAGGCGCGTGCCACTGGGGAAGATAACATAGACGCAAGAAATGGTAACACTAAACCATAATCAGGAAGCGGAATAAGGGATTCGTTATAGCAACATGAAGAGAGTCTCTCATGCAGGGTAAAAGAAGGTAGATACAAAGATCTAGTCGCCTACTGAAGGCAATCTACGCTTTTCTACACTACCAATTTATTTAACAAGACTCATCAAAACATCTAAATTATATGGCAGCAAACGATAACCACAGAGAAGTGAATGAAAATAAAGAGCAACGCAATCACAACAAAACAAAGCAGATAGATGATTTAATTTCCCCATCCAACCACAACATTTGTATTGGAACGATATCACCATCAGAAGAAGAAAATAGAGACTCACCTGTAATCGCTTTCCTCAAACTAATGCGATCTCAATTCCTTAATCTTTTCCTTCTACGCACATCCACTCCATAATCAACAATAGAATAATATTTTTTATAGACAATTCTCTCCACCTTTTCTTCCAAACCCAAAAGAAAATCCCCCCTCAAAAGAACCAAATGAATTCCCCCAAAACCAAAATGTTTACAGGAAAAAGAAGGATGTTCGTTGTACAGGAAATCCCAACCAACTTTAAAATGGATTAAAGTTAATTTTAATTTATTAAATCAATGGTTCAAACAATTAAAAGCATCTCGTTTAAAATTATAATTTGGGTAAATATAATTGATACCCAATTTCACACAAACGGTAAAACCATTTACCAACAATACTTACATATTATAATTAATTATATAACCCTACTTTATAATCTTTTATTTATTTACCTTATTATTATTATTTATTAATTTTAACATTACTTATAAATTTATTTTACTATTAACTATGATTATTGATTTATATATTTATATATTTATTTATCAAAGTATACCTTTTACTTAACAATTTATTTTGATGCATAAGACATCCAATCAAAATTTATCAAATAGTTTAAATTAAATAGAACCAAATGCCCAAATAATTACCTGACCACTATCTAGGGTCGAAAAGAAAAACCTCACGCAACACTGACTAACCATACTGACAATACTAACAATACTTACAAGGTACCAAACCAAATACTCATCCTCTTTGAGGATGATGGCTAGGGTAGGGGATCAAGTGTTATCTCCGATGAACTAATCCATTGGGTTTCAAGGCACGCTCAGACCTGCTAATTCAGGTGGAATCAATGCTTGGTTCCTGTAACTTGGAGCACACCAAACGGTTGTGCATATAAATGTACATATAAACAGGCACACTGTGAAAGGGAATCACAATGTCACAAGGTACTCATAAGTGAGCGATGCAACATTGTCCCTTTCACTCAAACACATCAGTAAGAAAAACACCTAATAATCGAATCCACTCATATAACAATCAGCTACATAGTAATCAGGATAAAATCAATCACATGATAATCACATAACAATCATGATAAAATAATCACATAGTGTTGATGATAGGTTTAGTCCTCATAATCAAATCAGATCTCCATAGTCACCTGAATAAAGCCATATCAGAACACCTAAATTGTCAGTGTCTCAATAATGATCATCCAATACATAAAATATCAAGTATTAGAAATTTCATTAATGGCATCATCATAACAATGAATCAAACATCATATAATGTCTCATAATGTCTCATCATAAAGCAAATCAACTGACAATCTATCAAGGGGAATAGTGTGAGAGGCACTACAATTATCTTCTCATTAATAAGAAAGTTGAATTTGACAAAAGTGAGTGATCCAAGTTGATTGGATAGTGGTGCTTTATCCTATTTATGCTTGTTTCTTCATCATTCTATGAGATATCCTCATGGATTCTTGTGAATTCAGCTATAACTTCCCTATTTTCAAATATTTCTAGAGAAAGAGACTCTTATTTTGGATGAACAAGAGGGATATCATCTATGTGTCCAGTGGAAGCAAGTGTCACATATGTGGAAATGAATGTTATTAGAATATGGATGGGGTCAACTTTAGTTTTGGGATCATGGATGGAATGGAGATGAATGATGAGATCATCATAAAAGTAAAGAGGAATGTGATCTCAGTCAATGATAGGATGAGAGTGGAGGATTTTAGTAACTTGATCTCGATTCATTTTAGGGATCACTCCTTTATGCTTTGGATTATGTTCTTTAAATGGATATGATTTTGATAATATGGTAGGAATAAAGGACACTTGGGTAGCCTCAATATGTTGGCATGGTGGTAATTGAATTTGAATAGGAATCTTTGGAGTGGGTATGATGGGCAATGGATGCATGATGTTATTTGATTTGGGATTTCTTGATCATAGGTTGGACTTGTATCAAATAGTGGATTATCTATCATGGATAGCCCTTGGGGAAAATCTTGAAAGGTGTTATTATTGGATGATATTGATTTATGTTGTGAAGGTGCAAAGGATGAAGAAATGGAAGGAGAGATGGGGACTTCTTATTGGAAAGCTTCTTATTTCCACCTATTAGGAAATAAAATGAGGTGGATATGTTATGGGCATGATTAATGCAATTATTTTGGGACAAACCATTGATAGACATAGATGGATGGCCTTGATCATCCTCGATAAAATTATCTTGATATATGTCTAATTTCTCATGCTATGAGCTACAAATATTAGTGATGTGATTATTTTGAAATGAATCGTCAGGATTATCTTCAACAACGATGTCACCTTGGTCTATAAAATCCTAAATGTGATTGTTTAGCTTGAAACAACTTGGAGTTATATGATTGTTAGCCCTATGGTACTCATAGAAATCAAGGTCCTTCCACCATTTGGGCTTGACTTGGGGTTTGTATTGCTCAATTTTTGGGAGTGTGACTAGATTCGACTGGACTAGTTTTCAAAGTGTGGATTCAATGGGTTCACCCAAATGAGTGTATTTTCATTGCGGGATGCTATTTTTCCTAGGAGGTCCTCTATGTAAGTTATCTTGAGCACTTTATGATGTTTGTACATTGGGTGGTGCTTGTAAATTAAGGTGGGTTGAGCATGTTGGGCCATCTTGGCATCAACCGCCTCGTTGTTGACCACATTTTTATTTTTATTCCAAAATAGAGTTTAAAATTTGAGGAGATTGAGTTATCCTTGTTTTCTTTGAATACCATCATGAATCCTTTAGCTATAAGATATTTTTCAATGGTAAGCTCCATTTTCGATAACCTCGATGAAAGTGTTGGAGCATTAAACTTTTAGATGTAACCCTATTTTTGTATTCATGTTTTGGATGAATATTTGGACTAACTATTTATTTGGTATATGGCATGGATATTTACTGGCTAAACTTCACCACCTTTGTAAGAAGGAAGCAAAGGTTTCTCTATTATTCTATTTAGCATTACAAAGATCAATCATGGAGATCTCTTGTTCGATGTTGTATGAAAAAAGTGAGATGCATTTTTTCCAATTTATTAAAAGTTCTAATGCCATACAAAATTCAAGAAAACCATTCCATGGCCTACCCTCCTAAGCTTCTTGGAAAGAGGTACGCACGTATCATTATGCACAACCTCTAAGAAAGATACATAGAATTCCCTAATGTGTTCACGAGGGTTTCCCTCTCCTTTGTACTTGTCAAATTTAGGCATCTCAAAATTATTTGGAATGTGTATAGTCTTGTCAAAAGGATAAGAGCATATGTCCTCCACTATGTAGCTCTTATTTATTGGTCCCATGTGGATGTTTGAAATTTATTGTTGTAGGTCTTGAAGTTATAGAGCCAAATTGTTTGGGTACATAAATGTGGGTATGTTGATGGTGTTATAACTCGATATGGGATGCGATGATGATTGAACAAGTGGGGGAAATTTAGTGATGAGGTGCTTTGGTGAATGTGTGAATGTGTGAATAGTTTTGTGGGATGTAGGTATGAGTGGATTTGTTGGAGTTAGTTGAGTGGTTTGATGTGGAAAATTGTTATTGAGGTTCTACGATGTTCTAATTTGGGTAATGTTGATGGATGATTTGGTTAGATGGATTCGTGTTTGGATTATGATTTGAGGTGAGAGTATGTGGATTTTGTGATGTGTGATTATAATTTTGATGGGTGATGGTGTGATTTTGGGTATGTAAGTATGAATGTTAGATATAAGTGGTTGAGAATTATGGAGTGCATATGGAGGTACTTGCATATTTGTTATTTGAGTAGAAACTTTAGAGTCATTAAGTGGAATGGTATGTTGATATAGTGGATTGGTAATAGAATTTTAACTTTGGATGTTGTTTGTGTTTGTAGGTAAGTTGAATGAAGGTTCTTGGGAGATGTGAGATGATATCAATGATGTTTGTGGATTTGTTATGGAAGTGGGTGCAATAGTATTACTTGATGTTGTTAAATATAGTGGATTGCTTATTTGCATGGTATATGTGGGAGTTTGAAAGTGTATAGAAGGTAATGATATCTTCTTGGAGTTAGTGGGTATGATTATTTGTGAGATGACAATAGTAATTTATTGAGTTGTGATGTTAGGAGAATGCAAAGAAAAAATGAGTGTTGTTAGTAGGTTGAATTTAATAAGGTTATTATGTTGTGATATGGAAGGTAGTATTATGTTGTTGGATCTCATATCCCCCAAGGTTAAGGATGCCATATTATTCGTGATATCTTGGATAAGGGTGGATTTGAGTGAAGAAGGTAGTTTTGCTCCCTGTTGTGCAAGAAAGAGGAAGTATTTGTCATGATTTGCTGCTAGAAGTGAGTCTCCTAGTTTCATAGCATTAGGATCCTATTGGGATTAAACCAACTCCTCTGGTTTTACATCTCTTACTAGTCCACCAATGTTCAGACTATTCATAGGAATTAGTGGGGGTGGTGTTTCAAAACCTCTTTGTCCAAACATGTGTGGGAAATTTCCTTGTGTTTCAAGGAAAGGGTCTATGTTTGTGGGTATCATGTTGGACTCTTGTCGGTGTTGCATTCTCTTCTTAGTTTGAGACCTTATTTTTATTGGCATATAAGAAATTTTATGACTTTTTGACTTGGATGAGTTGTTGGATGTTTTGAATAATGAGATGAAAATAAAGGAACAAAAAGTGTATCTAGATCTTAGGATTTAATGATTAGGATTTTGATAGATATAATGAATTTTAAGAGTTCAAAACCAATATAGTAGGGAATAGGCCAATTTAGAAGTATTTAATCCTCCTAAGTTAATCTAACCTTGGATAAGCTAATTTGATATTTTACATAGAGAAGATAAACCTCTAAGAAAACTATCAAACTAGAGATGAGATGAATGTAAGATCTAGGTAAACTTAATGAACCAAATTTGGACAAAAAAATGGTGGCTATGGATGTATGATAGATTTAACCTAAGTAAAAATATAGCTATGTGAAGAACAGAAAATGAATGTGGTGAGTAATCAAATCTTAGGTCTGTCTCTATGTATGCTAGTAGGTGTCAATTTTGTTTGTTGTAGGTTTGTTTATAGGATTGGAAGATCTAGTGACAACAAGCAGTTTGAATGATAGAACAATTATGTTGAAATACAAAACAATTATGATGAAATAAAGGAAAAATTGCACCATAGTATAAGACAATTGCAATAATCAAAGATTCAAATGTGTGATTTTGAGCAAAAAGGGTGACAATTCAATTTTGAAAGTAGAGTTGGTCATGTGATAGTCTGAGGCAATTGTGCCACTTTGTGCCATAGTTGCACCACTCTATGCAACAAATGCACCACTCTATGCCACAAATGCACCACTCTATGCCACAATTTCACCATAGGGAGGTACAAATGTACCAAAGTAGAGGACAAATGCACCAAAGTATGACAAAAATGACACAAGAAAATAATTGTGACACAAGACTAAATAGATGTACTATTTTGACCTAAAATTGAGCTTTTCTAAGTTTTATATAATAGAAAGTTGTGTATATTGATAAACAATTGTGTGACAAAATATACTAGTGCAAGTTTCTAAGGTTTAATTTTGTGATTCTATGTAATTATAGTTTGATTTGTTGCTTTTGAGCAAATATTTCGTAAGAAAATAGTCACATAATAGACACAATAGTTGTTGATATTTCCAAGGTAATAGGTTGAATGAAATCACTGGTTTGAACAAGTAAAACACTCTAATAAGTACAACCTAAATAGTGTATATATATAGGTGCATCCCACAAGTAGAGGCCCATCAATAAAATATCATAGAAGACCACATATACATGCCTCCTCTCTCAAAGGGGGATAGCTAGGTCTCTAGTGGCACAAGAGCTCACCTTCCTCCTTCCCTTATATTTTTTACACCTCCAAATATTTTTTATCTCACCATAAGATGGTACATGCTAGGTAACTTTGTGCATGATGTTGTACACTGCATCCCACTAGTAGTAATAGTTGAAGGGTCTTAAGGCTTCTTCAAAATAACAATGGAACTTGTAGTGGAATTATTGAATAGTGAGCTTTTCTGTAGTGCCTGAGATTGGAGGGGTATCCTATGCTCTCTTCACCTATACATATCTCGATAGACTTAGAATCATAAGGCTTGGCTTGAATGACACTGGCTATACCTTGGGGTACAACTTTCATTCTCCACCCTTTTAATACCCCACCCAAAAATTTGGTTGAGGTTTCCCTTGGGGTGATGAAATCCCCAAGCAGGCCTCCTACTAAATTAAAAAGGAAAATGATGTTACTTTTGACCCCCAAGGTTGCACTAGACGTGAGGGAAGAGCATACAAAAATTATCACTTCCTTGGGTAAACAAACAAAATGTGAATTTTAAGGTATCTTTGATCTCCAAGTTTGCACTAGGTGCAAGGAGAGAGAATACGCACTCAAGACTTCACTAGATACAAAAAATAATTCATTTACCTTAAGAAATTGAAGTTTTATTTACTCTAGAAAAAATAAGACACAAGACCCTACAATAGATACATTAGTAGTTTCAATATTTTGGTTTCTATCCATGAAAATCCATAACTGCACAAGAAAAAATTAGTAACCCATAAAATTAAATAGAACAATTACACCAAAGCAGGCTGAAATGCTTCAAATAGTGAATTATACTTTTGCTCAACTTACTAAATGATTGTGCCAAACTTTCTGAAAAATATAACAATGTCTCATGGAATGCGCCAATATCTATTGAAATTGCACCAATCTACATAAAAAATAGTAATTTTGCAAAATACAAAGGTGTAACCCTAATCGAAAAGAAAATTGTTACTTGAGGGATAAATATATGCAAAAGACAGTAAAAAACCAAGAAAAATCCAAAGAATAGCAAATTAAAAGAAAAAAAGAAATCCTAATCTTTAAAACCCAGTGATCTCTTATACTACACAAATGTGTCATTTTGGGAGACAAATGCAAACTTCTTTGTAATTACACCAAAATTCTCTACAGTTGCACCAATCTTCTCTGCAATTGCACCAAAGTTCTATGCATTGCACCAAATAGTAGACATATGCGCCAAACAACAGACAAATGCACAAAATTGGTTGCAGATGCATCAAATGGACCTATGACTTCTCAAAACTTGAGAAACTCAGAAAAGTGTTAAATTCAGGGAATCAAGTGGTCCCACCAGACGTACCAAAATGTATGACTTGGAAAATGACTCTGAAGTCAAATAATGAAATAGAAAATAAGACAATTCACAATCAATACCAATAGAGCATTAAGAATTATTGTAACCACAATAAAAAGTAGCAAAACCTGCACACACACAACTCCACAAAATTTTCCTTAGCTTATCTCCATTGTTTTCCTCTTTGCACCTTGGAGAAAAGTGTAGTAGTAATTTCTCTTAGATGTTTGTGGCACAAATCACTGATAATATGTGTATAGTTTATTTGCAATGATGAGAGAGAGAATAGATGATAGCAGGGTTGAATTTGTAATTTTTTGGTGATACCGATCAATGGTCAAGATCTGATGAGAGATTGAGAAAATCAATGGCTCAAAATTGATGATAGAAATTGATTAGGAGTTAGCTGATCTCATGATTATATGGGTCAATTAAGAGAATTGATTGGAGAGATAAGTGTGATTAATGGTTAGTAGACAAAATTGATTGCTCAGTGAACTTGAAGTGAGTGGGAGTGTACTAGATTGATTGAAAAGTGAACTGAAAGTAAGTCTCAATCAATTGGTGAGGTGGAAATACATGGGCAATTAATAATTAAATAAATAAATTATTAATTACATGTGTAAAAGGGGAAATAAATAAAATAATCAATTTTGTTTATTTTAGAAGAGGATAATGTTGAAAGGAATAATTGGATAAATTAAATGATTTAAAATAATTATTTAATTTGAGAAATGGGAAATGGGAATGAATTAATTAAATAATAAAGAATTATTTAATTAATCTAGGAAAGAGGAATAATTAGTAAATTAATTGAATAATGTTAATTATTTAATCAATATAGAGGAAAAGTGATGAAAGAGATAATTTAATTAAATAATGAAATTATTTAATTAAATGCAAAAGATAGATTGATGATCTCTAATGATAGAAAGTGATGATGTTTTGGTAGAAATATGTTAGTCAGATTTAAGTGTCATATAGTATAATTAAATAAGGTCATATAGTACAATTAACAAACAACATGAAGAATTTTTGAAAGAGGTATAGTGATAATGTTAGTAAAACAATTGTATTTAATTCTTATTGTTATAAAGAAAAGAATCCTAATAGATAAATATATTCATTGACATTACTTGTATGGTTCACCTTACCAAATAGAACAAGGATCAAAATATTATATTTATCTCTATACATATCTATTGTGTAGACTAGAAAATTCACTACACTAGACATTCAATCAAAGACCTAAAATGTTGCCAAAGGGAAGAGTTTAAAATGGTTTTAGGGCCTAATCCAACAATAGGGACACCGATATGGTGCTAAAATATAACATTTTAGAAGATGCATCAGATGTATGATAAAAGGAGGACCGGTAATGTGATTTAGGGCATATAAGAGGCCATTAAATGCTAAATAAAGTTGTTAACATGAAAATTTTAATCATCCATATTTTTGATCAATAGATTTTCTTATGAACATTTGATTTTATTTTCTATGTTTTTAAAAAATGTTATACATGAAACTGATAAAAGTACTTTTGAAGAAGAAATTATGGTCTCTTCTTTAATGTAGGATGATAAATACCTTTGTAACTACTAATTTTACATTTTATCAGCTATTAGAATTGTTAACAAGGATCATGTATGCCACTTTATAAGGCTTATTTACTTAATTAAGAGGATCTCATTCTAATAGAGAAGGTCAGTTAGACCTATTATAGACATTGAAATTATTAGAAAATTCTATGTGATGTTAGTGAGATTTTGGTTTTAAATGAGTCAAATTTTATCTAAGGTTTTCTCCTTAGAAAGGAGTTACAAAGCGTTGAAAGAACACTATGTGTCGTTTTGTGATTTTGATTATAAGAATATTTATAATTTTGAGGATAATAAAATAATTTGAATTAGTAACAATATATAATATTAAAAATAAACATCATACATCACTTAACTATCAAATAGATAGAAACCACAATCATATGCTATAAGAATATATTAGGGAAAATAGACTAGTATGAAAATTATCTTAGATAACACCTATAAAAAAATGATTAGAATCTCTTAACTTAGCTATAATGGTTTAATTTTAAAATAATAGAAAAAGATACACCAAATGTATTATGAAAATGGTCTTACATATGTGTTGATTGAGCATAAAGAGGTTTCCCACCCAATTCTACATATCTTTCTTTTGTATAACATGTAAAAATGATTAGTATAGCCTAACCTGCTCTAATACCATGTTAGAAATTAGGATCTTTGGATATTAATCATTATAAACAAAACATAAAATAAATAAAATGAGAATCATACAAGCATACATTTTACACTTTACACAAGATATACATGGGGAAAACCCTTTCGGGTGAAAAACCCCATAAAGCATCTTTTTATTAAAATATTTACAAAAATGATCTATTTTAACATAGACCGAACTTGGGGAACCATTTATGCTTACTTCCACATGGCCAATAATATTTCGTGTGTATAGTGATATAACTCACTATAATTCTCCAAATTCACCCTCTTTCAAATGAGATGGAACCTCCTTAAATATAGGAGAAAGGGTGGCATAATACCTTAAGGGGTATTAGTTGCACCTATTCAAAATAACTATTCATAAATAATTAATAATTTAATAGTATTAGACTATAATTTTTTCAAATGGGATATTCATAATAAAGCATATAATATATAAAGTTTAATAACATTGTATTAAATATAATATAAATGTTATAAGGGTAATGACCCCTAATAACATTATGTTCTAATAGAGACATAAAAGATAAGTGGTGTATTGCATCTGATTCCTGCTAGTCAGATATATAATATGTTAGTTGGTTTAAAGTATTTTTGTTAGAATAATAATTTTTTCAAAATTTCTTTCAAAGTTTTTCTTCTAAATGACGTTTAAAATTTAAAATAAAAGAACTTAATTCAACAAAAGTTAAAATCATGTTGCTAATTAAAGAGAAGCAATGCCAAATGATAATTAAAGCTCTAAATATGTTATAATTTAATAATTACATTTGAACATGACTGCATTTAACTTTAAATTGATGAAAGATGTTAAAATTTATAAATATAGCATTTCTTGAGTAACATATGAAGCAAATAGATAAAAAATAGATTAAAAAATGTAATTATTCATTATCTTTTATTAAGTATTGCTTTTTTATTGTTAATTTTAAAAATGTCTAAAACCAATAGATGTAAATTTTATTTATTTTATTATTAATTATTTTAATCACAATCTCATATTTTCTCTATTTCACCTTTTCAATAAATTAAAATTGACTCAAATATTATAAAAATAAAAATAATATCATTTACTAAATAGGACAATAAAAAGAATAAAAAAGTGACATGAAAAGAATAAGTTTGCACAATTAACTTTTTAATATAAAAAAGTTAAAAGATTCCATAACTTATATTACACTAATATAATTGTTCACAACTATTATCCAATAGAACAATAGATACATTAGTTTTGATATTTTAAAACAAATTTGAAAAAAATTATACATTAGAAATTTTTGTTAAACTATTTTAATTCTAACGTCTCATTGGCTCATTTGTTACCAACCAATAAAACCTAATGAATGCATTAGAATTATTTTCAAAACTAATAATATGTTATTGGAATTGTAGGAAATACATAAAATAAGCTAAGATGAAAATGGGAAACATAAAGGAAAGGATGTATATTAGATTGTAAAATAGATAATAGGTAGTGGTGTGGGATATAGTGTAAAATATACAGTATGAGAGGAAATATGCAAGGTAATTGGTGTGATAAGGGATTCTAAATAAATGTTTAAGAAGTTTATGTGTGTACGTATTATATAAAAGATTAATTTTTGAACCTTCTAATGTGTTATTATGTGGAATTATTTTCTATGTATATTTTATATTAAAAATTTGATATTTTTAAGCTTATTTAGATATATAATATTCTAATGTTATTAAATATAAAAAAGAATTAAGTTAGGTTCAAAATAGAAAAGAATTATGCTATTGATAATACAAGAAAAAGGATAGAAAACATGTTTGAAGTCAAAATATGAAGTCATAAATGGAATCAAAGTGGTTGGAGGAACATCCTTGTCAAATTTGAGTAGAATATGAGATATCTAAAAAATCTAGTGCTTGTGTTTGGCCTTGAATGCTCATGTCTAACCTTAGATGCTATTTTCAACATTGGGTGCCCATGTTTATTGCTCTTTGATTAACATTGTGCTTGCAAAATCCTCACATCTACCACCAAAAGAGAAATGTTAGCAATATAAATTTTAAGGGAAGGAAAAAATAGTTTGCAAATTTTGAAGACTATCTTAGTTAGTCCCTTATTTAGAATACTTTAGCCCTCACGATATTCACTTTGAAATATTTGGAGTGACATCATCGTGAGGTGAGACAATGACATGTGTAGAAATTTTAACTTAAGAAGATGGAATCTTAGGAGGTTATCTACCCTAAGTGATGTGTGCAAATGATAGGGGAAAAAATAGATATGGATGTTGTAGGATATGCAATGGGGAAAGGTTTAATACAAAGGAAAAACTTTACATCTATAATTTTAAGAGTGTGGAAAAGGGTTTTGGAAACTATGATAACAAGGGAAGATCAATAATTGAGGGAACGTATGGAAAATGGAAAGGATGATAGATATGATGATAGGAGAAGGAAATAAATGATGTTATTGTTTGGAATCAATGGGAGATTCAATATTCAAAATATTCTACCTTATAATAATGGAATCTCCTTTCAAAAACTTAGTATGAAGAAGTGTAGGAAGAACTAAGATGTGGTTCAAAAGTAATCAAGAGAGAAAAATGATGTTCAAAATTAGGTTTACATGAAGATCTTAATCGAAGGACCATTAGAAATGTATTAATAATTAGGGTTATAATAGTGTTGGAATTAAAATATAAATTTGAACACATGTACAAAGTGCTCATGGGCATTGGTGTATTGGTAGAATCGAGTCTTCAAAATTTAGGTATAGGTGAGGAATGAGATTCTAAGGAATTTTCTCCATTTTTTGCATATATATGGCATGTATTTAGGTTGTATAATTGGTTGAATCATTCATAAATAATACAAAGAGAATGGGTGCCAAAATTATTGTAGACACATAAGATGATAATTGTAAAGTAGGCAATTTTAGTGGAACTAAGTGAAATAATATGCTAAAGTTAAGAACATTGCATAAATTATTAATTTGTTAAAAGGATAATGTGCTCTTTATTCTTTCTTCACTTTTTCTATACTTCAAGTATATTGTTCAATCCTACATCACACCCAAGTAAGAAAAGTAGTTATTATATGTTAGGAGGAATCATGCTAAAAAATGGAAAGAAAATATTGAAAGGAAAACATAAACATATATATGCATCTATTATAATTTGCACAAGAGAGAAGGAGAGATAAGAAGATATTTAAAGATCTCATATAGTAAGGTTAGGAGGCTGCCAATGAGCTAAGAATGAAATGTAAAGTAGGAGGCACATTATAAAAGGTTTGGTTATGATGTAACTATTGAGATGTAAATGAGGTAATGACAATATTTTTGCCATTGAACAAGGGGCTAGACTAAGCCAAAAATAAAAATGGTGATGTGATTGCTACCCAAAAAATAGAGGCTAGGTCAAGCCAAATAAAAACATAGTATTGAAATGTTCATATGAAAAATAGAAGAGAATCAATTTAAGGAAAATGGATAACGAGGGAAAATAATATTTCCAAAATTGATATAAGACCCTCAATAATGAAAAAGTAGTTATTTTTGGTTTAGTAGATGGGGTTTTATATAGGGTCCCAACCCAAATAAATAGAAAATAAAATATTCAAATAAAAAGACAAAAGGGCTTGTATAAATAACCAACATAGTATGGTTTAGATCAAAAGAAAAAGATAAAGCACAAAAGACAAAAATACTAGAAAACCAACATAAAACATCTAAATAAACTACCCAAAACCCAAACTTCATGGCATTTCTATAACTCTCTAATAACCAACACTAATGTTAGTAGCCTCTTCCAATCATCCAATTGAAAGAATTAGTATCCCCCATCAACTACTACAACTATTGTAATTAGTTTAACATTCCCTTGACTAGAGGGGTTCAAAATCTTGACAAAATTCATGCCATGAGTTAATTTTTCTCACTTAGCAACCTTGGTTAAATTTCCTCTAGTTAGATGAGAGAGGGAATATGCACCAGAGACCTCTAATTTAACCCTTTAATGGGTTACCAAAATATTCCTCATGACCATGCTCAAGCCCTAATACAAATCTATGAGAGTTTTCATATGTTGGGAGAGATTCCCTATCTTGACCTTCATTGCACGTGAATTAACCAAATCTCAACCCACAAAATTTGTAGCTCAACCAACTAGCCTCTTCCTCCAATGCTACATCCTTAAAATTTATGGAATTATCAAGTATAAATAGAAGCATTTCAACCCAACCTCATATCTCCATCAATATGTGACCCATTTTATCATAAAATTATTTACCAAAATAACTTCTCAAAGCTCAATCAAACCATTATCTCTTAATCCATCCTCTCTAATGATTTTTGTGAGGTCAAGAATAATTAAATCATCACAACAAAAAGTATTGTTTATCTTATAATTAGAGACAAGACCTCTAGGTATAGGGTCATGACCACTTCAAGCCATTAAACCCAATCGAAAACTCCCAAACACCAAGAATCATAATGCTCCAAAAAATCACACTACAATTAGTAAGATCCCACAATAGATGAACCGCCATAAAACACCCATTGAACTACCACAGAACAAGAGTGAAAGGAAATATGCAGCCACCCAAGATAATTCCCACATAACCCAAATAGAGATTTATTTAAGCAAGTATTTAGAATCCATATGCAAAAGAATAAACATACCATCAAATATGACACAAGCTATACCCTATAAAAACCCTCAATAGGGAAAAACCCAACCTCCAAAAGCATCCATCATTCATGTATTATTTAACAATAAATATTACAATACATCTTTAGAGTCTCCATGAATACCCTTGAAACATCATGCCCTTTACAAGCATTCCATGTGAACAAGAATGTAACCACACATCCCATGCCATGTTTCAAACATCACAAATACAAACAAGAGATTCTCTCAACCCCTTAGATAAAATGACCAATTATCTAACCTTAGACAACTACCCATGTGCTTTCTTTATAGACATAAGCTCACACATAACCACCAAGTGATATTATATAAAACCATATGAGTAAATACCATGATATTACAAAACCATTAACCCCCACATTTAATTTTTGACCTACTAAGTTTTCCCAATATTAAATATTTTCCTAATGTGCAACCCCACATTAAATATTTATCACAATGTTACATACAACACATAAAGTGGCCCCAAGAATACTAACCCCATGTGATGTACACATCCTTAGATTTCCTAGGTGCACCAAAAATAATAAGATATTGCATTATAACATTATGCAAGGTGGAAAACACACCTTTTCCTATCAAAGAGGAGCCACCTATTTTAACAAACCATGCTTGTGTCAACCTAGAATAATACAACAATAATAACTATTTTATCTATCATGAGCTAAAAAAAAAATCAAGATGCCTTGAAATGACTACTCATTATAGATTGAAAGCACCAAATAAAAACCCAATCAAGGTGGTTTCATTTAAAATGACCGTTAGATTTGTGAATAACACTAGACATAGGATAAAACAATGAAAAAATAACACCTTCCACACAAGAGGTCTACAAAATAATGGTTTTCTATTCCTCAACAAGAAAATACTTATCGAATAAAATAATAAAAAGAGATAGAGTGATTTATAAGAGAAAACATAAATGATAAAGGGATTAGATCATGAAAAGTGTCATCATCTTGTGTGATGAGACAAAATGATATAATATCAACCCTTCTAGTTAATAGAATACAAACACTCCTAAGTTTAGCTTAAGTGCATGAGAATAAATAAATCACAATAATAATTAATTAATTATTATCTAATGCATGATTACTCTAATAGCCCCCCTTAAATGTAACTTAGGGAGTTGCTAAAAACTCTAAAAATCAATACATAAAAGCAAATAAAGCATGAATGGTGGTATTCATGTACACTCAAAGAATCTCTCATAACTAGAGAAAAGGAGAAAACCTCATGGGAAAAAATCCTCTCCTAAAGAGAGATGAAAGCATGTATGAAAAACATGAATGAAGGAGGCCTCATGAATATCCCCAATGATAACTTCCTTCACCCCACACATAAATCACAATTGGAGGTAACGAGGTGACGCCAAAGGTTTCATTAAGATGTTTGCAACCTGTTCATCTATAGGCATGTACTCAAAAATGAGAAAACCATCTCAAATCAACTGTTGTATGAATTACATGTGGATCTTTATGTGCTCAATACGTTGATGCTCTATTGCATTACACGAAATGTGAATGACACTTTGATGTCGCACCAAAGAAAAATGGGACTATTAGGAGGAAAATAGAACTCAATTAATGATTAACGAAGCCACAAAACCTCTTGGATGGAAAAAACTATTGCATGATACTTAGCCTTCGTGGATGATAACATAATAAAAAATTTATTGTAAGACCATGTAATGGGGCTAGAACCAAGGCAATAAAGAAAGGTAGAAGTATACTTGCTATCATTGAGTTCACTAGTCCAATCTAAGTTAGTGAAGCCAACTATTCGAGGATCTCTTGATGTATAGTGAAAACCATAATGTGAGGTGCCTTGAACATATCTCAAAATACATTTGGAAGCTTTCCAATTCGACTCTCATGTGGATTATGTGAGAATTGAGAGACAAGACCAACCACCAAAGAAAGATCAGGATGTGAATGTGTCAGGTACAAAATACTGCCAGCCAACTATTTGTATAATGTAGCATCTACTGAAGGAGTAGTACAAGTGGAAGACAATACAACACCTGACTAAAATAGTGTGGGGGCAGGTTTGTTGAAATAAGGTGAAATTAAGCTGCAATAATAACTTATGTATGTGTATTCAAATATGAAAATAAGATTACCAAATCTGATTTAATGTATGTGATTATACATTCATCATAATAGAAAAAACAACAAACAAATATGACACTAGATTTACATAGAGAAACCCTTTCGAGAAACAACTCCACATGAGAAAAGAGGGCAAGTATATTATTTATCTTCTAAAGAGAGATACACCACAATATACTCCCTTGTTATTCTCCTACAACTTGAATGCTTCCATACACCTGCAAAAATCATAAGATGCTACTACCATCTCAAGGCTCCAATTTATAGAACTTGTGGGAGGAAAAACCATAATGGTAAATTGAAACAAGTGTTGAAACCACTTGAAAAAACCCACACCCTATTCTTGGAAAACCAAGAGTTGTGATAATAAATTAATTAATGTACAAAATGCTTCAACATGAGCGCCTAACCTCTAGCCCCTTCAACTTCTAGCATTTAGGATGCTCCAATGACTATTTAGCTTCCAGAAGGCACACCAATCGACACCTTTTTCCCTCCAAACTTGGCTTCCCACTCAAGACTCTTCATATTCATAGCAGAGAGTATTTTATCCTCTAGTGATGTGTAACCTCCAACAACATTAAATTCCCTCTTGAAAATGCAATTACAATAACCAAAATTAAATACATTTATCACATGTCCCTTAGGACACTTTCCAAGAAATATGGAGACATAAAAATGACATAGATTTACAAGGTTAATGTCACCTAATATAACAAGATTTGCAATCAATAATTTCAAATATTTAAAGCACGTCAAGAGAATACTTTTGCTGAAATATGGAAATCCCATTTGGAGACTGAATAACCTATAAACCAAGATAGTAGTGCAGAAGGTCGCGATCTGTCATCCCAAACTGCTCCATCAAAGCTTGTTGAACACTTTGGATCATGGAGTATGAAACACCTATAAGGATCAAATCATCCACATATAGTACAAGGATAAAAATATCACCCTCTTGTCTTTGAATGTACATTGTGTAATCATAATGACATTTTGTGAAGCCAAAATAAAGCAAAAAAGTGTCCATCTTCGCATACCAAGCTTGAGGGGCCTATTTGAGACCATATAATAAACAACGAATTCTACAAACCAGTGAATAGTCCTCAATAAAACCATGTGGTTTCTCCATATAAATCTCCTCGTAAAGGTCACCATGAAGGAAGGCATTCTTCAAATCCATCTAAAATACTATCCATCCTTGTGAAGCTACAAGTGAAAGTACAAGATGAATAGGAAATGGGAGAAAAGGTCTCAGAATAATCAATTCCTTCAACCTAAGAGAGCTCCTTTGCAACAATATGATCCTTTTACTTATCAATGGAACCATCTGCAACATATTTGGTGTGGTACATGCACTTGCACCAAACCAACTTTCTTCCTTTAGAAAGAGGAACAAGATCCAAAGTGTGATTATTCATTAGAGAATAATACTCATCTACTATAGCACTATCCCACTCAGGAATACTAACTACCTCTAAAAACTTTTGAGGATCATCTAAAATGGTATGACTCAAAAGGCTAACAACTAATCTCTATGCATGAGTACAATGGGAGTCAGAAGGATCACCTGCCAAAGATCCAATTGTATCAATAGAATTGTTGATCTATTTGGGTAAGGGATAAATATTTAGATGTGTAGGGATAGTTGGAGCATCATCCTCATCCTAAACAAATGAATAATTAGTAGTAGGTGATGAGGGAGAATCCATTTAAGGAAAGCACTCATCAAATTGGACATCCCATCGAAACAAGACATCTTTGGAATTAGGAGCAAACAACATGTATACCTTAACATCCTCACATTAGCCAAAAAATATAGTGTTCAACTTTTCCTCTCCATGGCTTTCTGTTGAGCTTCAAGAATGAATTCCCAAGCCTCATTACCAAAGAATTTGAATGAAGATACATCGGGCTTGACATGGGAACAAGCCTCCTATGAAGTCATATGTCACAATGCCTATGAGGCATACAATTCTGAATTTAATTGGCACAATTAACTACCTCAACCCAAAAAGAAGAATGCATATCTTGTGACTAAACCATACAATTGACCATCTCCCATAAAGTTTTGTTCTTTTTCTCAACAATACCATTCCGTTGAGGGGTCTATGGAACTATTGGTTGATGTTGCAGACCATGCTTAGTGCAAAATTCCTTGAAATTTTGATTGACATACTCCCCCTATTATCTACGTGCATCATCTTGATAGAAATATCAGTTTGCTTCTCCATGAATTCCTTAAAGATCTTGAAAGAATCAAAGACATCACTCTTGTACCTAAGAAAGTACACCCATGTACACTTGGAGAAGTCATCAATACATGTGAGCACATATTTGGCCCTTGAAAATGAAGTAATAGGAAATGACATGAGGTCACTATGTACCAACTCTAAGGGTGCATTAGTATGTAAGGCTCTACCCATAGGAAAATAATCTTGATGATGTTTTCCAAGAGAATATCCAAGACAAACACCATCAATACAAGAAATCTTAGGGATCCCTAACACCAAATCTTGTGTACTCATTAGTTGGAGATAATGATAATTGACATGACCCAAATTTTCATACCAAAGCTTACTCACAGTGTTTGCGTGTGCTATAAAGGATGAAATCGTACCAAAAAAACCCTTAAAACCATCATAGTGATATAAATGAGAGGAATAATCAACACTCCCAATGACTACAATAATATTGGGATCATGAAGGTCTCGAATAACTACATTGTGTGGGGTAAAATCAACTCTCCTATTGATGCCATATGGGAAAATCTGATACACTGAAAGAAGTTTGGTGGAGATATCAAGAACAACAAGAACTTCTTGAAGAAAACCACCCTCAAGTGTGACAGTACCTAAGCCCAAAATTAAAAGTTGTGTAGAATCCCTAATTGTAGTCTAAGTAGTGCTACAATCTAAAAGGGATGAGACCAAATCCTGAGAGTGATTCATGTGATGTGTCGCATCAAAATCAAGTATTCGTGGAGCTACAGATTGTAAGACCCCTTATAGAAAGAGTATGACCTTTACCTATAAATGATGAAGAAGATTTAGGGGTTGATATGTTATGCTACTACAAAGATTCGTTCAAAACCTCTAATCTCTTCTAACATCTAGTGACTGTATGTCCTTCCTTACCACAAAAACTACAAGGTTCACCTAATTTCTTCTTCATCTTGGAGGAAGACTCACCATACTTAGAAGATCTATCATATCAAGGAGTGGTTTGAGGTTTTTTTTTTTACTTATGAGATGGTTTGGAGGAACACTCACTACATAATGAAGTATCTATCTTGGGCTTATGTTTCTTCTTTTTTTTCCCTTTGGATGTTTTTGCTACCAATGCTTGGGTTTTGGAATTGGAAAGATAATCAAACTGAGTTAACTTTGTCTGTTCAGAAGTCAAACACTCATAGAAAACCTTGAGTATAGGCATGGTAAATACATTTCACAATGCATCCATAATAGAGTATAATTTAGAAGTGAATACCTAAATGGCCCTCTAAGCTTAGCCAAAATTAGGAAAACACATTATTTGTTAGTTTTATTCTTCCCACAACCTTGCAAAGACACTTGAGTGACTTAAAAATTTGCAAGAATTCCTCAATGGAGGGGAAAGAATCAACTACAAGTGATATTAATTTTGCCTCAATTTGGAGATCTCAAAACTCATTGATGCTACCAAAAAGATTACTGAACTTCACCCACATATCCCCAAGACAGGTACAAGACTCAAGATGAAACAAGAGACTATCTAAGACTTATAGTGAAATCATTCCTATAGCCTCATCCATCTTGTTCCTATGTTGAAGTATCTCATATTGATGAGTCAATGCTAGTTTTACTTCATCCAAAGTGGACCATAAACCCTTTCACATGAGCAATCTGGTCATTTGAGTTTTCCAAATATGATAGTTGTGTGGAATAAGATGTTCAATTGAAGAGGTGTATGCTATGATGGATGAGGTTTTCAAAATAATGTGTGGAAAATATTTTTTTTTCTTTGATGTTTATAGATATTGAAAGTGAAAAATATACCACCCACAACAAGAAAAGCAAAACCCTGATACAAATTTGAGAGCAAAAAATGTTAATTTTTTTTTAAAAAAACTCATAAGATAAATATTTGTGCTTGATAAATTCTCTAGAAAAATGGACTATATTCTATGTAGAGAAGTGATGGACCTTTCAAATTCCTATTTGTTCACAAAAAACAGTTTGTATTCCCAAGTTATAACCGGGCTGAAAGTGCAAAGAGGTAGATCTAACTTCAATGGCATGTAAAAATCTTTTGGGGAAAAATCAAGAAAAATGGACCACACCACAGGAATGGGTCTAGAACTAGATTTTCAATGATATAAAGTTTTTAAAAAGTAGAGATTGGACGCCAAAGTTATACTTGATTTTATAAAACTTTCCCAATCTTCCCTATAAAGCACACAAGGGGCTAAAAAAGAAGGCCCTTAGTCACATGGGTGACCGATCATTGGGGGCCGGTGGCTAAGACACTAGCCCTTAGTCATTCACGTGACTATAGGGGGATTTGGTGAAGGGAACAATCACTGAGGTGATCATAGGCTACAGTGTTAAGCCCTCAGGGCTTATATCTACTAGCAACAGTGGGGTTTCGTATGGGTGGCATTGAGCATCAGGTGTCACTACTCATGGTGTAGTGTCAGTGGGAACTATTCTTGGTGGTGGAACACTATAAATATTAGTACACATTTTTAAAACATTATTTTTATTATTATTTTGTTGTACGATACGCCCTGATAGGGGCCACATAGGGACCCTGTTAAAAAAAAAATTCCTCAAAAGCTCTTGACACCAAAATTGGGCAAATTTATAGTCAAAATTTATTGAATCAACCTCCTTAATGCAATTGTGAGGTCCTTTTTGCACCAGAGTGCACCTAAAATTTTCCCACCTCTAAAAATTGCAAAAAAAAAATGGAGATTCTAGATTTGATCTTGTATTCCTAGTTGAGAAAAAAACTCAAAAATGGATAAGGGGTTCACTAAATCCACACTTTGATACCATGTTATATTTTTGAATAAAACAAGACATAGGATCAAACAATGAACAATAATACCTTCCATGCGCAAGAGCTCTATAAAATAATGATTTACTATTCATCAACAAGAAAATACTTACAGATTGAAATAATACAAAGAGAGATAGAGAGAGCTCTTTATCAAAGAAATCCTAAATGATAAAGGAATTATATCATGACGAGTAGGAATTATATCATGACAAGTGTCATCATCCTAGTGTTGGCAATACAAGGGTAGACAACTAAGAGGGGGGGTGAATCAGTTGTCTGAGAAATTTAAAAATTATTTAACTTATTAACTTTATTCTTAGATATGATTATTAACCATGAAAGCATAAATCATCAACACATCAAAAACACACATAACACCAAGATTTTTTACGTGGAAACCCTGTTAAGGGAAAAACCACAGTGGAGGTCAGTCCACAATATTATACCTTGTTAAAAGTATAAGAAAACAAATATGGGGAATGCACATGCATTCAGGAACACTTCCTAGAGCTCACTACTCAATTACAACAAGGCTAACCGCCCAAAGGAATACACACTGTCTTACAGAAAGAATCGGATTACATCCACAGGGATTTGAACTGATAGAATAACATCTATTAATGCCTGATCATAGTTCTGGTTAAGCACATGAACACTTCTTTACTCTTCTTCACTCTTCTTCACACTCTGCTCAGCCTTCAAATGATTAGGACTTTATTTTCACATACACACATAAGCACACTCTGTCATCCACTCGCACACTTCAATTCGAATAAACAATCGCTCTTATATATCCGCAACATGAAATTTCATCCCTTCAAGTCGGCCTCAACAAATGAAGATAAATTGTCAGCCCAAAACATTAAAGATTATTAATGTGAATCAACCAAGTTCGGCCACAGCTTAGTGAAGACCCAAATCAACATATCCAACATGAAAATACTTCAATTAATTACTCCTCGAAGATCCACAACACGCTACAACCACCATGTCGTCCAAGAACAAGAAAAACATGAACACGCAAGAGAAAATCGCCAACCACAAGTACAACGATCAATGAAGATGAACAAAAAAGATAGAGCATGATCTAGAAGCATCCAAAAACATCATGAATCACCAGAGAAGCATCCGCAACAACTGAACTAACTAAAATTGCATCATCTTCAATCAAGAGCACAAATTGAAGTAACAGAAAAACTGTCAAAATACAAATCTTCATAACTCGATCAAATCTTCATGTGGATCTCTAAAACTCAACGTGGATAAACTAGATATACTCGAAAAGAAACCCTTTAGTCCACAACCTCTGATCATCAACATACGGAACTTACCAACATACTAAACTTCACTTCACCACTAACAACTTGCAACTCATTTATTACAATTTTCTCAATATCCTTGACATATACAGCTTCTAATGGATTAATGCTAATAGTGTTGACATCAATGACAACCACATATCAGCAACACAACCACAACATCCAACAATCTCCCCCTTTGGCATTGATGGCAACACATGATGTGAAAAACACCATCAACATAGCTAACTTTTGACACTTACTCCCCCTTAGACTCTAACTCATTTTCTCCTCAACTCTTCCACATTATCTTCTCCCCACAAGTCTCTTCTCCCCAAATAATTCACAGTTTTTCACATGACTCTTCTCCCCCTTTGACATCAATGAAAAATATTTCTAAGCTCCACCCAAACTTTGAACCACATATCTGAGCATCTGAACATCTGACTACTCCCCCTGAGTAGCAGCCACCACAACATCAATCTGGATCAAGAAATGACTATGAAATGCATGGACTGATGCAATGCAATGCATCCTTAGTTCTGATTAGGAGGGGTAGTCACCCCTAACTTCCCTCTAAGATACTCAAAAGTATCCTTAGGCAATAGCTTTGTAAAGATGTCTACAATCTGCTCCTTAGTAGGTACATAGTCCAGTCTGACTTCTTTTTCACTCACCTTCTCCCTCAAAAAGTGAAACGTAATAGATATATGCTTTGTTTTTTAATGTAGCACCGGATTCTTAGAAATATTAATAGCACTTGAATTATCATATAATATAACAATAGGCTCATTATACACAACTCTGATAGCCTTCAACATTTGCTTCATCCACAGGACTTAAGTACAATTGTTAGCAACAGCAATGTATTTGGCCTCTGCAGTAGACAAGGAAATGGCATTATGCTTCTTACTTAACCAAGAAATTAGCTTCTTACCCAAGAAAAATACTCCACCACTAGTACTTTTCCTGTCATTTACATCTCCTGCCCAATCAGCATCAGTAAAGGCACTCAAAGTAAGATCATCTTTAGGATACCATAGGCCAAAGTCAACTGTTCCCTTCAAGTATCTGAAAATTCTCTTCACAGCAGTCACATGAGATTCCTTCGAATCAGCTTGAAATCATGCAACAATACATACAACATTCATGATATCAGGCCTAGTTTGAGTTAAATACAACAATCCACCAATCATTGATCTATATCTTGTCTGATTTTATTTTGGAGAATCATTTTTTGTTGTCAACTTACATCCAGTCACCATGGGTGTACCGATTGGCTTTGAATCTTCCATATCGAACTTCTTCAGCAATTCAGGAAGATGAATGTGTCAAATTTTTTGTACAACCTTCTTGCAATCATGGCTACTAAGACACAGAAAGGTAGGGAAAATTTTGTTTCCCATCACTGTTTAATTAAATTACTGGTAGAAAAATCCTTGCAAAAAGTGTCCAATATGTCATGGGATAAATTTTTTAAAATTTATGAATTTAGATTAGAAAATGTGGGTCCTAGAGGTCAACCCCTAACTCATAGGGTTAGTGGGGAAGATGGGGTTATTAAAATCATTCTTGAAGCTTCAACTTTTGGGGTAAACCCTAGCACAAACCCTCCTCTAGCGGAACCTGTAGTAGAAATAGGTTCCTCTGAATCAAAGAATATGGATGAAGAAAGCTCATCTTTGAGCCCCAATGTTGATTTTTCCCCTAAAACTCTAGTTCGCACTAGGGCTGCCATTCGAAAAGAGGAAGCACAAATGAGAAAAGAAAAAATTAGCAAAGGGAAGGCTAAGAAGCAAAAACCAGGAAAAGTAAAACCTAGCCCTAGGAAGCGAAAAACTGAAGACATTGGTCATCCTGTATCCACTAAGAAAAATTAAAGCCCTCCAAATAAATCAAAACTAACCGAGTCTACTATTGGTGTGCTGCCAAAAAGGAGCCCTAGACTCATAAGGACACCTAGGAAGGAGACAAAAGCTCCTAAGGGGTAGGTGAATATAGAATTGGAAGAAGCTCTTGAGGAGCAGGCAAACATAGGGTTGGCAGAACTTGTTGTTGAAGAGCAAGTTGAAAACCAAGAACCAGTGCAAATAGAGAAAATGGAACATCAAGAACCAGTCCTAAAAGAGAAAGATGAACATCAAGAACCATTGAAAGGAAATATCCTAGTAGGAAAGCACAAACCTCCTACTTTTTCATGGGAATCAGTAGCCCTAGACTTGTGGAATGAAATGCAGAAGAAAGAGGAAGAATGGAACAAAGAAAAACTCAAGTTGCAGGAAGAAGTCAATAAGAAAAATGCAGAAATTAAGGAGAAGAATGCAGAGATCACTACATTAATGAAAAAGGTAGACAATGTGGTGGCTTTAGCACCACAAATGATGGCATGCAGAACTCCCCCAAGGGTGTATGCATTTCATTTAAAGGAGTGCCATCTTTCTCTTAAATTTTCAAGGGTCATTTCCAATTTAAACCCTTCCATTGAAACCCCACAAGAGTTTTTCCAAGCTTACCAATCCTCCCCTCCTGAAGTTAAAAATTTGTTGTTTGAATTGTACTTGCATAACTATGTCATTCCCAATGACCATGAATGGAATCCATTTTTGTACATTAGGGATATTCATTTGAGGGCATTAATGTCATGGATTCAAAATGAAATCAGCTGGGGGTAGCAATTCAAAATATACAAAGAAAGAGTACTCCATACCCCCTTATCCCTAAGAGCTGAATCAAGCAATCCTGCAGACATTTACTACACATGGCACAGACTTCTCTATAATCTAGAATACAAAAAGAGGATCATGCCTGCTAGGGAGGAAGCATACCTAGAATATGAGCATGTAGCTACTACTACAGGAAAATCGGTGTTTGGATATATATCACAAAGATGGAATGATTTTCCAGATAGTTAAAACAAGTTGAACCTCATTCCTTGAAAAATTATTATGTAGCTTGCAAAAAAAGCATCAGGTACATACATTTTGGGAGGATGAAGCAGCACTATTGACTTTTGTTGATATTTCAGCCACCTATTCTGTTGTGGACAATACCTGACTATAGAACCTATCAGTATGATATAGATATAGAGAGGCCAAGGTGGGGTAGATTGGAAAGCAAGCAGGAGTTCTATTGGGATCCAAACTCAGATACTGCAGAGACTGCTCAAGGGTAGACAACAGTTGGTGATTTCAGAGCTTTGGTTAGGAAAAGGAATTAAGTTCCCTCTATTGGAGGACCAACAAATCATTAGGTTGGGGTGAGATGGTGATTCCAAATAATGGCTCAATTTTGATAGGGTTTATCATATATTTTTTGTTGTTACTATGGACTTTAGCACCTGGTTATTGACACTCTCTATGTTATTTCCCTAAATTTATGAACTTTGGGCATGAACTTACCCCTGTAACCTTTGATGATATTTAACTTGCTATGTGATATATCTATATTAATTTTACATGTGATTGAATGAATGTTATTCTAAGGTGATTATGGATATACAATTGTTTAGTGCACACTAATGTCATTATTTAGGTTCACATTAAGATGCAGATATAAATGAAGCCTGCAAGGTGGAAGAAATTCATGCTAGTCGGCTGGTTGCTAAAGAAGTCAAAAAGATGGTCATTAATGAGGTCAATGGAGGGAAAACTTCCAATGGAGGGAAACTTCCAACTCGTGTGGAAGTTGTAACTTACCTTTAAATGATCATGTCTATTAGTTGAACAGATTTAGGAGGTGTTGTTATGTTGGATCCTCATTAAGGCAAGACTAGTTTGACTAAAAATTCTTGTGCATGCATAACCTCCTTCCTCTTTTTCATGCTTTCAATAAATGGCATCCTCCTAGTTTGTTGTAGTTGACCACCCAATTAGTTAGCGTTAGTTAGAAGCTTTCCTTCTATAAATAATGATCAGATGTCCCTCTTCACAAGGTTGGATTTTCTGATATTGTACTCGCATTTTCAGTTTCAAGGAATAAAGTCATGTTGTTGATATGATGTAATCATGTTTTCAATGAATAAAATGATTTTTTGATTTTTTGCATCTGATTTAGCTTAAGGAAGACTCATTCAAGGGGACCCACTTGGTGAGAATTGCATCCATTTAGTTTAGTAGTTACTTTTTTGTTCAGTAATTAGTTAAAGTCTTAGCAATTGTTTGTTCCTGCAGCCATTGGAACTTCGTTTTGTGTTTGTTCCTACAGCTAAGGCAGACAGAGTAACTTCCTGTCTGTTTGTTGAGATTTTTGTTTATGTCATTCATTTCAGTTTAGTTTAGTTGTTGATGATCAATTCATCTATTGATTCATGCTCAGTACTTATGCTAATTTCTTTCAAACATTTATTTTTCAATATTGTTTCCTTTCTAGTTATAGGATAAGGATGACTACAGTTGAGTCCTAGTGCACATACTATGTTCACCCATTCCAAGTTCACATCCCTGGGTTGAAAATGAAATGAACTTTCATGATTAGCAAGATAACTACTTAGTGCAGATATATAATCTCTAAGTTACAGCTTCAAGGGCTTATTTATTGAACCATTAGAGGAGGCCAAAAATTTTTGGTGCCATTTCTGAGGATGGTGTCAAACTAAGAAGTTCTTTGGAGTCATTTCCAATTTCTTTCTTGTTTTAGTATCTCTGAAGTTTGTTCTTAATATACCCTTCATTTGAGAAAAGTAATGCTCTACTATTCTTTCACCAATTCTTTGTGTGAGTTGGTTGATATTGAGTTAATAATGCATGCATAGAGGCAGGAGAAGAGATGCTCATGGGAGATTCCTTCCTAATGACCCTAATCCTAATAACCATCTAGTTGAGTTTCAAAATCTTCCAAGAGACGAAGAAGAAGAGGAGGAAAATCCCTTCGTTGATGCATTTCCCAATTTGACCAGTTCTGAAACATCCTTTGAAGAACAAGTTACCCAAAACCTGATTGAGAATCCATTTGCTTTGGCACTCCATAAAGCAAATATGGCCAGTCAAAATCCAAATAGACCTAACCAACCATCTTTTCCATTTCCTATCACCCACCAGAATGAAGTTGATAACCTCAAGAACATCCCTACTTCAGTTCTTCCTAAATTCAATGGGCTTGTAACAGAGGACACTGACACTTTCTTGTTTGAGTTCGATATCCTCTGCAGAAGCTAAGATTACACTATTGATTCTCATAGGCTTAAATTGTTTCCTACTACCTTGAAAGAAGATGCAATAAGATGGTTTATGGGATTAGGTAGGAATGTTGTAGAGACTTGGGTTGATATAAAAACAAAGTTTCTTGAGAAGTATAAAGAATACTATAGGGGCGATGATATGAGAGGAGATGATATCTTCAGGATGCAGCAGAAGGAAGATGAAAGTTTGGAGGACTATATTTCAAGGTTCCTATTTTTCCTGCAGAAATCTCCACATCATGCACTCAATGAAGAGTCTCAAAAGTTGCTCTTCCTTAGGGGGATTAATGAAACTTGAATTGATGCTTTGGACCTGATAGGAGGAGGAGATATCACCCAAGTTTCCTGGGATGATATTAAGAAGATATGTTAGAATTACTCCAGGGAAGCTCTAAATAAAGGAAGAGGTTACCAATCTTCTATGGGTAAATCCTCCACTAATGGAGTTTCAAGTATGGAAATCACTCATTTTTTGGAAAATTTCAAGCAGGATATCATAAGCAATATGGCTACTCAGCTAGATACACTTCAAGAAAAGAAGAAACTACAGGAGGAAGAAGCAATGTTGGTAGAATATTGTCCTCATTGCAGGAAAAAGAAGAAGGACTGCAGATGCTAAATGGTAGCCAACATTGACAGCAAGCAAATTCCACCAAAATTCAGCCCAGTTCAGGTTGATGAAGGTTTTCTACATTTCACAAAGAAGACCATGGGCTCTAAGACAAGGTATGCTACCAGATCCATTATCTTTTAGTGGACCTTATTTGAATTCCTATGCATCTGGTAATCAATGGAAACCCCCATACCCATCAAATTTTGGAGGCTATCCACCTCATCCTTGGAACAACCCTCCAAATACTTAGCCCAATTACCAAAACTCTCCACCTCAGTGATAGCAATTCCAGTGGAATTGGCAGCAACCTCCAAGAAACTGGCAACAGACATATCAATGGAGGGGATGAAAGCAATGGCCAAACTAGGCAACTGGTTACATGCAACCACCTCCACAGCCTCAGCAGCTTGCCATAATGCCTCCTCCTAACTCAAACTCTAGCACACCTAGACCTACTCAATTACTAGCTCAACCCACACCTAACCCAAATAAAAAACCACAGCAGCAGCCAGTATACTCTGCAGATCCCAATCAATTTCCTGCATATGCTATGAGTGTGAGTACCATTCATCTGCATTCAGGAACCACATTTCCATCTCCTTCCACTCTTATTATCACATAGCTTCCTGTGGAAGAAGAGGAGCATCAGAATCTATCTGATATCCCTACTTAGTCAAGTATGCCCAAAGATCCTGAACTAGTTCAACAGTCTGATCAAGACCCACCATTTCCTTAATGGTTAGAAGTTGTTAAACAAAAGGAGGAAAAGGAAGAAACAACCTTTGATATTTTGGAGTAGTTGAGACACATTTGTGTCAAAATACCTTTATTTCAAGCCATAAAATATGTCCCTATATATAGCAAGGCAATTAAGGAAGCATGTCGCAAAAATCTAGGGAGGAAAAAGAAGGACCCCACTACCGTTCATGTGGTGGGGCGGTTGGTAGATATCATGCTTGGGAAAGTCACTGTTCCTAAATATACTGACCCAGGTAGTACTGTAGTTGGAGTCATTATAAATGGAATCCAATTAAAGAATGCTCTAATAGACTTGGGAGCAACTATCAATGTGATGACTAAGGATATCCTGCAGCAACTGAATGTTGCAAATATGAGACCTAATTCTACTGTCTTGCAGCTTTCTAACAGTTCCACTGTCAAACTAGATGGTATAGTAGAAGACCTTGTTGTTACTCTAGACTCTTGGGAATATCCAGCAAATTTCATGATCCTTTCCCCTAAAGCTACATTAGGAGGGTATCCCATTATCCTGGGTACACCATGGTTAGCTACAGCAGATGCTTACATTGGATTTCGGTCAGGGGACATGACTATTTCTTATGGGAGAAGTACTAAAAAGCTTGTCCTCTATCCTCCTGCTCAACCATCCCATGATATGGACAACCCCATATGGCCACATATTGGAGAAGAGGCTGAGGAGGTCAATTCAGTGGCACAACTCATAATGATAGTTAGAAGTCCTTTTATGCAACTTTAGGAAGAATATGAAATATTATCCCATATAATTCATAACCATTGTGAAGTGCATGAAGAATCACCCACTCAAGAATCTAGTTTTGCATATCCATTGTAGACACTTCTGCCCCCTCCTCCTGCACCTGGATTTCCTGCAACAACAGATATGCTTCATACATTGTTATCACATGAACTAAAAAAATCCAAGTATCAGTGAAACAACCATGATTGAGTTGACCACACAAGTACAATTTTCAGAGGGGAAACATCTGAACATTAATAATAAGTTGAGTCAAGAGCAATAGTTGTCCCTAAAAAACCTAGTGAAGTTGCATCAGCATGCATTTTCATGGGATTACCATGCCATGAAAGGATTAGATCCCAAGATTTGTACTCGTAGGATCTACATTAGAGATGACTACACACCAGTAAGGCAATCACAAAGGAGAATAAACCCTGCACTGAGGTAGATTGTGAAATGGGAACTACAAAATTTATTGGATGTAGGATTTATCTACCAAATCTCAGATATTCAATGGGTGTCCCCTTTGGTAATTGTACCTAAAAAGGGAGGTAAATGGAGAGTTTGTGTTGATTATAGAGAACTAAACTTTTCCACCCAAAATGATCACTTTCCACTTCCTTTTATAGACCAAGTGTTGGATTCATTTGTAGGAAAGCAATATTTTTCCTTCCTAGATGGATTCAATGGTTACAATCAGATACATATTACACCCAAAGATCAGGAAAACACAACTTTACCTGTCTGTGGGGGACTTATGCCTATTCAGTACTCCCATTTGGTTTATGTAATGCACCTACAACCTTTCAAAGAGAATTTATCATTATATTCTCAGATATTTCACATGATTGTATGGAGATCTACATGGATGATTTTACTACTTATGGTATTGATTTTGCAAAAGCATTAGAAAACCTAAGAAAGGTTTTATAGAGATGTGAGAACCATAATTTGTCCTTGAACAGTGAGAAATTTTTTATGATGATGCAGGAAGAAGTAGTCCTTGGCCATTATATCTCTTAGAAAGGAATTCAAGTGGACCCAGCCAAGATTGAGGTAATTATCAATCTTTCAATTCATGTCAAGAAAAAAGATGTTAGAAGTTTCCTTGGACATGCAGGATACTATAGGTGCTTCATAAAATATTTCAATAAGATGGCAGCACCACTTTATAATCTTCTAACTAAGGATGTTGAGTTCCAATGGACAAAGGATTGTGACAAAGCATTCTCTGATTTAAAAATAGCATTAACCAATGCTCTTGTACTCAAGGGTCCTAATTAGGAACTCCCTTTCCATATTCACATAGATGCATTTGATTATGCTATAGGGGTTGTCTTGGGACTAAAAGAGGGAGCAATAGAGAATGCAATCTACTTTGTCAACAAGAACCTACAAGGAGTTGAATTTAACTACATAGTGACAGAGAAGGAGATGTTGGCAACCATTTATTCTATCAACAAGTTCAGGCATGATATCACAAGATATCAAATCTTTGTCCATATAGAGCAGCCATAAGATAACTTATGAACAAGCCATTGATTTTAGGTAGATTAGCAAGGTGGTTGTTGTTAATGCAGGAATTTGATATCACCATCATAGAGAAACCGAGTAAGGTGAATGTTGTGGCAAACTTTCTCTCCAAATTGACTACATCAGAGGACACTCGAGTCATTGATGACTCCTTTCCTAATGAGAATTTGTTCTCCATCAGTGTGCACAAACCTTGGTATGCAAATATAGCCAATTATCTAGTTACAAGGAGAGTTCCTCCTCATTTCTCTCCAAAAGAGCAAAGGGTTCTCATTGAGAAAAATTTTATGTTCTCATGGATTGCGAGTTGTTTATTCTATACTGGACTAGATCATGTGATGATAAGATGTGTAAGAGAGAATGAAACCTATGATATACTACATGCATGCCATAATGAACTTTGTGGGGGGCATTTTGCAGCCAAGAGAACAGCCATGAAGATTCTCAAAATAGGGTATTATTGGCCTACACTTCATAAGGATACAAGAAAGTACACTAGGAAGTGTGATAGATGTCAAAGGATGGGCCGACCAACTAAATCAGATGAGATGCCTCTATACCCTCAAGTAGTTATTACACCATTTGATAAATGGGGCCTTGATTTTGTAGGTCCAATTGATCCACCATCAAATGGAAAATCTTATATCTTGGTTTGTACTGATTATATGACTAAGTGGGTTGAGGTCAAAGCCATGAAACATGCTAGGGTAAATAAAGTTGCAGAATTCCTCTATAAAGAAATCTTCCCATGCTATGGATTTCCTAGACAGATAGTCATTGATCAAGGGGCGTAGTTCACATCCACCCTTATCATAGCATTGGTGAATGAGTATAATGTTAGGTATAGAAAATCCACACTCTATCACCCTCAAGCCAATGGTCAGTCTGAGGTAACAAATAGGGAAATAGAATCTATTTTGACCAAAATAGTAGCAATCCACAAAAAATATTGGGAAAATAGGTTGCTAGAAGCTTTCTAGGCCTATAGAACCACTTGGAAAACCACTACAAGTTTTAATCCTTTTAAACTATTGTATGGAAAGACAACAATGATGCCTATAGAGTTTGAACACAAAAATCTTAGAACTGCACTAGACCTTGGAATAGATATATCTGAGGCATAGAAGGATAGGGTAATGCAACTAAATGCCTTAGATGAGATGAGGAAATCAGTTCTCCACCATGTTGAGATGGTGTAGAACCAGATATTTAGATGGCATGATAAATACATCAATGAAAAGAAGTTCCAACCAGGTGACAGGGCACTTCTTTATGATTCTAGGTATAAGGACAACGTAGGAAAACTACAAACTAGGTGGTTGGGACCATATGAGGTTGCAAAGGTCTTCTCCAATGGTGCTATTCAGCTCACAGCAATTGATCCTGTCAGGTTCAAGCTTGTGGTCAATGGTCATCGTCTCATGTTATATCATAAACCAACCTCAAAACAAGAGTTCATGCAGCAATTTATTGAATACCAGAACTTTGAAGTTCCTACAGCCGAAGGAAGCATACCTAGTGTCCATCCTTCTGACTAGTCAAAGGTACGCATGTAATCATAATAAAGATTTCCACTTTTTGTGGGAATTAACTTGTCCATCAATAAACATACCCGCCCATTCATCTCCATCCCTTCTCTCTCTTCCATCACTCCACCACCACTTCACCATCATTCCACCATCACTTCACTCCATCATCACTTCATTTAATAAGCTCAATCATACTTTTCTAGTGACTGGTACTTCCTTCCAAATTCTTTGCAAAAGACCCTCCAACTTTTCAGGTACGTGCATAACAACTTAATGTATCTTAATTACCTTACATGCATTTATTCAATTTTTGTATTTTAATATTGATATTTCACATAGCACATATTATTACTATGCTATGTCACATCATAATTACATCTCAACCTGTGCGGAAACATTCTTTTACTTAGGTTGGGGGGTGTGCGAACCCACGTGTCATACATGTCATTAATCACATTTCATGCACCAGCATGGCAGCAAATTTGAAATTTGAAATGATATAGTTGAAATGACGTCCTGGATGCATGATGTGACACTAAGTCGCCGCCAATTTCTTTGATGATATCCCTCCTTTATGTCCTCTTTATTTCCTTATTCATAATCATAATTCCACCAAAAAAGTAAATTGAAGAGTCATACGACATTGGCATTAGTACTGGTGAAGAGTTGTAGGAAGCAGAAAAGAAATTGGGTTTTCAGAAGAAGGATTGCAAGAAAGAAGTCCTTGCAGAATTGTTTGCAAGAGTGTGAGTAGAAGCAATGGGAGGTCAGCTAATCAGAAATGAGCCAGCAGTTCACCAGGTGATCCTACACGATGCACTCTCTCTAGCCGAATTCATAAATTGTGGATGGTTAGATTACTTTCTGAAACTAGATAGTTTCAATGATGACATTGCTTTGGAATTTGTACAAACATTTTATGACGATAAGGAAATGGTGAACAGGCTAGAATTTATAGCCACTAAAGAGAGGATTGCTAGAGTAACAGGTTTTCCTATTGAAGGAGAACCCTACCCTGTTTCTAAGGATGCTAGATCAGCTAGGGCAGAATTCACTAAGCCTAGTGATCCTCCACTTGTTGTAGACAAACAAGGAACAAGGAGAACTTCTTTGCTAGAAAAATGGAAACAAATTGTTGTCTACATTATCAAATATATTACCTATGAGGGTTGCCAATCATGTCTCCATTCTATACATTTCAAGCTTTTGAATCACATGAGACATGGCAGGAGGATGAATGTGCCAAATTTTTTGTACAACCTTCTTGCAATCATGGTTGTTCAGAAACAGAAAGGTAGGGAAAATTTTGTTTCCCATCACTGTTTAATTAAATTGTTGGTAGAAAAATCTTTGCAAAAAGTGTCCAATATGTCATGGGATGAATTTTTGAACATTGATGAATTTAGATTAGAAAATGTGGGTCCTAGAGGTCAACCCCTAACTCATAGGGTTAGTGGGGAAGAGGGGGTTATTAAAATCACTCCTGAAGATTCAATTTCTTGGGTAAACCCTAGCACAAACCCTCCTGCAGTAGAACCTGTACTAGAAATAGGTTCCTCTTAATCAGAGCATGCAGATGAAGAAAGCTCATCTTCGGGCCCCAATGTTGATGTTTCCCCTAAAACTCCAGTTCCCACTAGGGCTACCATTCAAAAAGAGGAAGCAAAAATGAGAAAAGAAGAAATTAGCAAGCGGAAGGCTAAGAAGCAAAAACCAGGAAAATTAAAGCCTAGCCCTATGAAGCAGAAAACTGAAGACACTGGTCATCCTGCAACAACTGAGAAAAATAAAATCCCTCCAAAGAAATCAAAACTAATTGAGTCTACTATTGGTGTGCCACCAAAAAGGATCCCTAGACTCAAAAGGACACCTAGGAAGGAGACATAAGCTCCTAAGGGGCAAATGAATATAGAAGTGGAAAAAGCTCCTAAGGAGCAGGAAAACATAGGGTTGGAAGAACTTGTTGTTGTTGCAAATCAAGTTGAAAACCAGGAACCAATGCAAACAGAGAAAATGGAACATCAAGAACCAATCCTAGAAGAGCAAGATGAACATTAGGAATTGGTGAAAGGAAAGATCCTAGTAGGAAAGAAAAAACCTCCTACTTTTTTGTGGGCATCAGTAGCCCTATACTTATGGAATGAAATGCAGAAGAAAGAGGAAGAATGGAACAAAGAAAATCTCAAGTTACAGGAAGAAGTCAACAAGAAAAATGAAAAAAATAAGGAGAAGAATGCAGAGATCACTACATTAAAGGAAAAGGTAGACAATGTGGTGGCTTTAGTACCACAAATGATGGCATGCAGAACTCCCCCACGAGTGCATGCATTTCATTTAAAGGAGCGCCATCTTTCTTTTAAATTGTCAAGAGTCATTTCCAGTTTAAACCCTTCCATTGAAACCCCACAAGAGTTTTTCCAAGCTTACCAATCCTCCCCTCCTGAAGTTAAAAATTTGTTGTGTGAATTGTACTTGCATAACTATGTCATTCCCAATGACCATGAATGGAATTCATTGTTGTACATTGGGGATATTAATTTGAGGGAATTAATATCATGGATTCAAAATGAAATCAGCTGGGGGCAGCAATTCAAAATATATAGAGAAAGAGAAGTCCATACCCCCTTATCTCTAAGAGTTGAATCAAGCAATCCTGTAGACATTTACTACACATGGCACAGACTTCTCTATAATCCAAAATACAAAAAGAGGATCATGCCTACTAGGGAGGAAGCATACCTAGAATATGAGCAAGTAGTTGCTACTACAAGAAAGGTAGTGTTGGGATATATATCATAAAGATGGAATGATTTTTCAGATCAATTAAAACAAGTTGAACCCCATTCCTTGCAAAATGATTATGTAGCTTGCAAACGAAGCATCAAGTACATACATCTTGGGAGGATGAAGTAGCACTATTGGCTTGCATTGATATTTCAACCATTTATTCTATTGTGGCCAGTACCAAACTATAGAACCTATCAGTATGATATAGATATACAGAGGCCAAGGTGGGGCAGATTGGAAAGCAAGCAGGGGTTCTATTGGCATCCAAACTCAGATACTACAGAGACTAATCAAGGGTAGACAGCAGTTGGTGATTTTAGAGCTTTGGTTAGGCAATTAAGTTCCCTCTACTGGAGGATCAGAAGATCATTAGGTCGGGGGGAGATGATGAGTCCAAATAATGGCTCAATTTTGATAGGGTTTATCATATATTTGTTGTTGTTACTGTTATCACCTAGATTTACACCCTACTAAATGTAAACTCAACAATCCAGTGTAACATGGGAAGACCTCCAAAGTTGTGGGTCACTTATTAAACAGAAGTCAACCTCCGGAGAAGGCCGGCTTCCTTTGGTATCACCTAGACTACTGATACTGTAAAGGGAAAGGGAGAAGGAATGCATAAAAATAAAAATAAATACTATGGTGATACACCGAACTGATAGGAACAATGAGATACCTTGATTGCACTTGAATACTAATGATGGACATGGGACTGCACAACAAGATTCTGTAGATTATGCATACAAACAGGTTCGACATGCACACACTTTCAAAAGGAAAAGCATATTTTCACAAATTAAAACCTCATGTGCAATTGAGTAAACACAGTTTGTAACCTACATGATACTACTTTTGCAAAGAAAGGCATGCTAACATGAAACCAAGCTATAAGGAAAAGAAATATTTCACTAAGTAGCTTGATGAATCACTTAAAAATGCACAATACTTCACAAGAACCAGAAGGAAAAGAGTGAACCATCAATTGTAACCAAGGTAAGTCTTATATAACATGTTCCAAAATGAGTTATAGAATTTTGCTAATCTCAGAAAGGACTGCAAAAGTCACAGACTTTCGAAAAGCATTAGGAGAATTCCTTTACAAAGAGGCAAAAATGCCTTATATACAAAAGTGTGTCAGCCCCTAGGGCTTACAAAAATATCCCTCCTCAGAAAGATCACCCCTTGATTTTTTTGAATGAAGTTAATGCTTTGTTCGATTGCATCCTTGTTGTCCATGTCGGTGTGAAAGATCGCCCTTAGGAGAAGCCTTTAGATCTTTTGTAGCATTAACTTATGGTCCCCGTGTCCATCTCTGAATCTTCTTTACCAGCCGACATCCCAGTTGTCCTTGTGACTCACAGTTTCATCCTTTCTGCCTGATTGTCACTCCAGATCTTTCTTCAAGTCGAGTTTCCTCGAGAAGCAACATCCAACCTGCCCTTTTAGATTCAAACACCATGCTCACCGAGATGACTGATCACCTTTGATCTCCGAGTAGATCGTTATGCTCTATGGACCTTGTTTACAGGGGGAAGTCGAACAGTCAAACGGCCCATGGTTCCCCTTTGTCCCTCTTGATTGGTTGCATTTCGTGCCACGTAGATTTCCAGTCGGTCAAAGGTTGCTCCCTTAGAATCGCATGTCGGTGAGACACTTATCGTGTCTCCCCGATGCGATTAGATTCTTTAGCTATTATCGGCATAGCATGCATCTGTCAGTGAGACCTTATGTCGGGCAGAAAAAGTCCTATCGACATCGCCTTTGTCATCGCCCAGAACATCGGCAAGACATATCGCTTTCAGCAAGATGTTATAGCAAGCCCTTAGGAGTCATACAGATATCTCTTTCATCGTTGAGACCTTCACCCTTCAGCAAGACCTTTTCGCAAGCAGCCCCATTCTCTCTGAGCTCCTATCATTTCGTTCGATGAGACTCCCCATCGGTCAGTGAGACCTCTTGCCGAAGGAAAAATACTTCGGCGAGCTCGTTTCATCATCTGTCGGCAGGACCACCTTCGTTCGCCGAGACATCACATAGAATTCCTTTTCCTTCAGAAAACTCTTTCATTTTGGGGAGACTCTAAGCCGTCGGTGAGACATTGTGCCGATATCCATTCCTCTCAGCGAGACCTTTGTTGTCTCTTCAATCAAGGAGACATTCTTTGGCCAGTGAGACCTCACGCCGAGACCACCATCCTTCCCCGAGTGCAACACTTCCTTTAGTGAGACACTAACAAGTCGGGAAGACGTCACGCCAAAAATACTTTCCTTTCTGGGAACTTGCTTCAATTCAAGGAGACTTCGCCCTGTTGGTGAGACCTCACACCGAAGTCTTCAACTCTTGGCGAGCTCAGCTTGCTTTTGGGGAGACCTTTCTTTATCGGCAAGACCTCGCAGCGAACACACCTTGTTCTCCCAAAGCTTAAATCATTTCGGTAAGACCCTACTCTCGGCGGGACCTCATAGCGAAAGTAAAAAGTCATACCGATATCCATAGTAGTCGCCGAGACAATCGCTTTTAGGAAGACCTATTGCCGAAGGCAATATCCTTCGGTGAACTCATCTCATTGTCGAGGAGACTATCGGGTTAGGGAGACCTCTCCCCGACCTCAAAATGTTATATCGAAGACAACCCCTGTCGGCAGGACCCCCGTCATTCGGCGAGACCTCATGTCGAAGGCAAAAAACTTTCGACGAGCTGAGACCGCTTCGGCAGGACTTCAAACTTTCACCGAGACATCACGGCAACTCTACTTTCCTTTGCCTCGAGCTCCATTTTGTTGAGACCCCACCGTTAGTCGCCGAGACCTCACTATGTCGGCCAGACCTCGCGGTGAACATAAAACACTCTCCCCGACGCCGGCCCGATGAATAACTGTCGGTGTGACCTCCTTTTGCCGAGCTCTCATAAAAAACTCCTGGCGATCGGTGTATTGGAACAAATAGAACACACTGCCAGTCGGCAAGACAGCAGGAGGGTCTTGTTGACCTTCTTCTTTGATGAGTTTTGTGCCAGATCTAACTGAGGCATGCTTTCTAATGGACCTCCCTATGAAATAGCATCCGATGTGTGATCTAATCCCTTATGCAAATGTCCCATTTGGCCTCCTTGAACATTTGAACACAATTTCGCCTTGCCTGATTGAGCCTGTAGGTGAAAATTGGGTAACAGTTACTATGGAATTTAGCACCTGGTTATTGACACTCTTTATGTTATTTCCCTAAATTTATGAACTTTGGGCATGAACTTGCCCCTATAACCTTTGATGATATTTAACCTGTTATGTGATATATCTATATTAATTTTACATGTGATTGAATGAATATTATTCTAAGGTGATTATGGATATACAATTTTTTTGTGCACTCTAATGTCATTATGCAGGTTCAAATTAAGATGGGGATATAAATGAAGCCTACAAGGTAGAAGAAATTCATGCCAGCTGGTCAGTTGCTAAAGAAGTCAAAAAGATGGTCATTAAAGAGGTCAATGGAGAGAAACTTCTAGCTCGTGTGGAAATTGTAACTTTAAATGATCATGTTTGTTAGTTGAGCGGATTTAGGAGGTGATTTTATGTTGGATCCTCATTAAGGCAAGACTTGTTTGACTAAAAGTCATGTGCATACATAACCTCCTTCCTCTTTTTCATGCTTTCAATAAATGGCGTCCTCCTAGTTTGTTGGAGTTGACTGCCCAGTTAGTTAGGGTTAGTTAGAAGCTTTCCTTCTATAAATAATGATCAGATGGCCCTCTTCACAAGGTTGGATGTTCTGATATTGTACTCGCATTTTTAGTTTCAAGGAATATAGTCATGTTGTTGATATGATGTAATCATGTTTTCAATGAATAAAATGATATTTTGATTTGTTGCATCTGAGTTAGCTTAAGGAACACTCATTCAAGGGGGGCCACTTGGTGAGAATTCCATCCATTTAGTTTAGTAGTTACTTTTTTGTTCAGTAATTAGTTACAGTCTTAGTAGTTGTCTATTCATGTAGCCATTGGAACTATGTTATGTGTTTGTTCCTATAGCCAAGCCAGACAGAGTAACTTCTTGTCTGTTTGTCGAGATTTTTGTTTATGTCACTCATTTTAGTTCAGTTTAGTTGTTGATGATCAGTTCAGTTGTTGATTCATGCTTAGTACTTATGCTAATTCCTTTCAAACATTTATTTTTAGTATTGTTTCCTTTGTATTTATAGGATAAGGATGACTACAGTTGAGTCCTAGTGCACATACTGTGCTGACCCATTTCAAGTTCACGTCCCTGGGTTGACAATGAAATGAACCTTCATGATGAGCAAGATAACTACTTAGTGCAGATATCTAATCTCTAAGTTACAGCTTCAAGGGCTTAGTTATTGAACCATTAGAGGAGGCCAACAATCATTTCAGTTGTTTCTTATCATGTATTTGATGTATCCTTCTCGTTGTTATAAGGGAAGCTTTGATGTAAACTTATAAACAATGTAATGATCTACCCCATGTATGGGAAGTTGTATATGTATTCATTGGTTCATGTGTTATGCTCTTGATTGGTGTTGTATCTGTGGAAATATGTATATCTAATTCTTTTAATGCAGAAGATGTAAATGAACTCTTGTTATTAGTTATTTTTATGATGTATGTTTAGGTTGGTTAATTGTTATGTTCGTAATGCAGTCATGATACCCTAAAGGACATAGTTAGTACAATCGTACATGTAGATTACATTCTATGCTATTGTTAGTATGATCTATATGTTGATTCACTTTTTAAAAAAAATTGTGTCATAATTGTTGTTGTTGTGTTGTCCTTTGGGGTTTCGTGGCGGGGCATTACATCTAGTCTGCCCACAATTCCAACATTTCACCTTGTACTTTTTGCCAGGAGACTTTGATCTCCCCTCTGACTTGGATTTAGACTTCTTGTCTTTCTTCTTGCCTTTCTCCTTTGATCTTCCTTGAACAGCAAGGGCCTTATTGGCCATCTTAGAAGACTTCCTTTGCATTTCCTCTAATAGCAACGAAGCAACCACATCTTCCATCTTGAAAGTGGTCAAGTTGTACTCCCAATAGCCATTACCAGGTGATCCCATGTGTCAGGAAATGAACACAACAGGAGCATGCAATGATCCTCATCATCTATTTTCACACCAACATACCCCAATTGAGCAACGATCATGTTAAAAAAATTAATGATTTGCAACAGATGCTCCTTCCTCCATCTTCAAAGAGTATAACTTCTTTATCAGGAATAACTTATTTACCATAGATTTCCCTTGATAAATGTCACCAAGCTTCTTCCACAATATTTTTGTTGTCTTCTCTTCATGGACGTTCAAGAGAACTAAATCGGCCAAGCATAGTCTAATCGGACACTTGGCTTTCTGGTCCATTGCATCCCAATATTCTGCAAGGTTGTTGATGTTTTTTTAGAGGAAACTACATCCCATAACTCTTGATCCATGAGCAAATCTTCCATTTTGAGTTTCCACAACTCAAAATTTCCACCATTGAACTTCTCACTCTTTGTTCTTCTAGATGTGCTTGCCATCTTAAATCTGCAATAAGATTACAACCAGATTTCTCTGCAAAACTCCCACTGAACAAGATTAGCACAAAAAACCCATCTTACCCACAAGGAAAACAAATTTGGCCAAGCTCTAATACCAATTGGAAGGAAAGCAGAGTGTGGAATACACCTTCCTAATACTAAACTTTAGGAGAGAGATACAAAAAATCTTTCAAAACTTTGCAATTACAGTTCATTTAAGATGCACATACATGAATAACATAACAGACAATAAAGAACGAATACTAGATTTTACATGGGAAAATCCTTACGGGAAAAAAAACCCACACACCAAAGCATAGATCTCTTGTATTATCATAAAATATAAATTACATACAAGTCACAGAGCTATGCTCTTTCAAGTATTCACAAAATGAATCTAGCAACATTATGTTACAATTCCTTCAATCATCCTGCAACTCAATGCATTATTGCATTACATACAAGCTTCACAAGCATTGTTGTTTCAACTTCCATACTGAACCGAATAGTTACCGCCTCTTCTACGAAGTTCTATTAGATTTTCGAATAGACATGAAACCATGTATCTCCAAACTCTCACTGTCACCCGATACGTCTATTGTTCCATCCTATTGGGACTTTGAAGGGACCATGTAGCAACTTCTTTCGATATGGAAAAGTCTCACCGATGAACCTTGCAGCCTTGAATGGGTGGTCCCCACCACCTATGTGTCAACCATGTCATCATCGTACAGCTGACATTATCCTTCATGTTGTTCAATCCCACCTTATCAGCATGTCAAAGGGACCATCATCTACATCCCAGAAAAATCCATCATTCTCTCTGATGAAGAGATCCTTCCTTCCATCAGGATGTCGAAGGGACTGCCAAGTGACTCCCTCCGACATTGACATGTCACTTCGATGAAACACTTCTTGCAATTCATCGGTATGTCGAAGAGACTGCTCATTTAGTCCCACTGACATTCACTTGTCTCGTCAATGAAGCTTCAGTCGATGCAAACTCGAAACACACTTAGAGATAAGCCAAGCATCCATCAGGATTTTGAGGAGACTCGTAGATATAAGTCCCATTGACATGTGACTGTCAACCCGACGAAGCACTTAACACCAACCTGTGGAGAGCTTATCAAGATGTCAAGGAGACTGGCAACTTCTTCCCTCTGAAACTCAACTATCAGCCCGATGAACCCGAATTTGATGCCTTCTACGCCAGCAAGTTTGAGACACCCTTTCTCAACACAACGTTGGGTAGTTTGATAAGACCCCTTGACCTGAATACATCAAAAATTATGAGAAATATGAATAGAATTAGATCACCCCTAAAAACAAGATCAAGATGTTGGTGCTCAAAGTTGTAGTTCCCAAATCCCTAAAGAAAAATATTCTCCAAGTGCCAAGGTAAAACTTAGAAATAAAACCACAAACTTGCAATTAGGTTGAGCAAAAATGGACCAATTTATTAAGGTGGATAAAACCTCCAAATTTTGGGTCTACTAAACCAATGGGGGCTTCCCTAAGGTGTTGTGTTCAATACAATTATAGAAAACAAATGTTTACCTTGACAAAAACCATACTTGTTGCATAGTATACCCCTACTAGGTTGTCACTATGTATTTGTGTGTTGATTTGATTACACAAGGCCTTACACATTTCAATAGAAAAAATATTTCCATGTGAAGTTCCTAAGGGTATCAATTTAATAACCCCTACTATTTTTCAAACACACCTAGACATGGAATTTGGAACAAACTAGATTAGCACAAATTAAAAATATGTTTAGATTTGATTATGTTGGGTGTGTTAAAGCAATGGAAGGTTAAGATTAAGGTAGATGGGTGCCTAATCCATTTAGGAAATAAACTCACAAATTTCATATAAAAGATGTAATGACTAGGGACCATTTTGTGATAGCTTAAGAAAGTTATCACTAAATATTGTGTCTTTCCAATTATATAAATAAGCTAGGCTTTACACATGCATATGAAAAGATAAATGAAATTATAGAAATGTAAAGGCTAACTTAGTAATCCATGAATAGATCTGTACATTTATGTATTATCCTGAAAAGATACCTTACAAAATCCTTGCAAGGATTTACAATCTTTTGGTTGTCCAACTACTCAACAATATATCTGAAAATGCACACAATACACTTGGAGACACTCAAAAAATAGTGAATCTACACATTATATTTGTTCTTCAATGGTTATGTAGATTCATGACAAGTTCGTGACGAACCAAGGTCATTACAATGTAATAATATCCCTACCCTCTGTTGAAAGTCAAAATCCAAGGGGTCTTCTACACAATTTCTCTATTTCTAGCTATGCAACCTACTTTCTACTTCTTTTTAATAATACAAATATAGCCCTATATTCACATATGCAACATGCTTTCCCCAATGTATTCACATGACCTATGGAGGAGATCCACAATCCTCAAGCATTACTAGAGATACCCATGCCTTCATGCATCATCCTTCCACAACCTAATACAAGGAACCTATATCATTTTACCCAAACCAAAACCCCAAAATCTCAATAAACAAAATATATCACAATCACTTACATTTATTCATCAAGAAAGGAAAAGATCCTACCTTGAAATTGCACAATCCCACTAATGTATGAACTTTGGTTGAAGATCTCCTCCACAAGCCTTCTCCTTCCTTCCTCTTTCCTTCTTCACACTCCTCCTCCCAAAAGAACTCAAGAAAATGATAAGATCTCAAAAGTAAAAATGGAACATCTCTCTCCACTCTATGAGAGAGGAGTTATATAGAAGAGGAAGACATAACTTCCTTCCCAAAACTAACCCAACCAAGTAACTACTTCCCAATTTTTGCCACTTTTGAGAGTGGGACATAAAGGTAGGACATAAACCCCCTTTTTAAGTGTTTTATGATAAAAATAAATTCCTAACATATATACCCCACACCTAAGCAACTTTCCAATCCATAAAATAAAATTTAAACCTCATAAAAGTACATAAAAATCACAAAAGTTTAAACTCGCTCAAGAAAACATTCAAAAGATAATTACATAAATTTTCACATTAGCACATAACACCAACAAAACATATTTCACAACAGAGGCCAACATACCTTAGTTCTCTATACGATTCTAGGTTCGTTGTTACACAAGGAAGACAAAAGTTGCTAGATAACCCCATCATCCATTGACACAAAAATTCACCAGTTCACTCAACGTGAAGTGTCAGTTCATAATCCATTTAATAATAGTTGAAGAAACTATTAAATTAACACTTCAAAAATAAATATTATTATTTTTAAATTCCTTATCTAAAATAATCATCTAGGAAATCAAATAGAAATGATTTTTAAATTAATAACCATCACAAGTAACATTAATAAATCAAATTGCATCTCCATAATAAAACCTACTCGCACATCCACATTATGTAATCACCTAATAATAATAAAATCTATCATCTCAACAACCCCTATCAATATAATGTAATCCATATGATAAACATAATAACACTACCACTAATAATAATCAACATATAATCAATAACCCATCATAAATGAACATCTAGATCAACACATACTTACATACTCAATGAAAGAAACTAATCTAATTATCACAAAGAAATAAAAACAACCATTAGTTAGATAGAATTAGACAGATAACCATATCCAATAACAACCAAACATATGAACATTATTGATGTAAAGGAACAACCATCACTCATAAAACTCATGTACAATTTCCAAACATAGAAGCACATAAAACATTCGACAAGAAACATCAAAGACATAGAATCAACAAGATCATGAAAAGGTCGGGTCTAACACTCTCCCTCCTTAGGATTGGACTTCCTCCTTAAGTCCTCAAAGGTGAGGGTATGCATGATCACTTGATAACAATACTTCATTAAAAGAAAACTTCAAGCCAAACTAAATCTAGACCTTACACTCTCCTCCCTTAGATTCAACTTCCTCTTGGAAGTAGCTAAGTTTTAGTGAAATTTTACTCATACACACTACTTCATTTATGATGAATTTCAAGTATGTTAACAATAAATTTTCTTTTACTATATAGTGACTTAAGAAAAATCTACATTCAATATGTTATAAAGAAATACAACCTAATAGAGTTAATTTTATATATATTATACTCATACTAATTGTATGGTCCAACTAATGCTCGGTAAACTTGGTGATAAACACGCAATTCGGAGGTGGTTCCTAACTAAACAGTCCACTAAACCCTTGTAAATACTCCATTTAAATATCAACCAAGGCTAACGTAAGCTTGTGAGGATTGGCACTGTATGTGCATCCAGAGATTCTATACTTCCTATATCATGTAGTATAGGTGTTTACACATGTGGGAAAACATAAAACTATGAAACATGAAAAAGATTAATTCTGGAACTATTGCTATGGGTACTTACAACTAAAGATTGTGACTAGTTAACTGTTAAAACCTAAACTCTATAACTATTAGAACTGTTAACTATGACTTCTAATGACTTGACTCACTCTGTAGGTTGACATATTGAGACAACACAAAACATAAAGTACAAGACAAGATCTAATTCATGATTTCATTCTCATACAGGAAATGAAGAATCTAATTAAGATGAATTCAATAAATAAAAGCATCTACTTTAACAACAAAAATTAATGGTGAAACCTTGAGTGGCCCTTGCTCAAGTTACTATATCCACGAAGTAAACTCAAGTCTAAACTCCTTGAATCAACTGAACATAATAATGAACTGAAAACATCTCATTGCATATAACAAGATTTCATAATTTGACAAGAATCTTCAGATATATCTTATTCATGAAATCATAACTGGAAAAAAATATTTTTTGTGTAATAAAAACTATCACTATTTGAACATATCCACACACTATATCTACTCCTCGACCACTAAGCCAATTATATGGGTTTGAGGGAAGTTTATTGAAACAAGGACTCAAAATAGAAAACTTAATGCAAATCACCACTGCCCTATGAAATAGAGAGTGACAAAGTTTGCATAACTGAAAAGATGAAGACAATTAGGACAGGAACTCTATTTCAATAGTATAACAAAAATGTGGACTGTATAAATAGTCGCGTTAGCTTCCCAATCAGAGCAAACTCCTTCTCCCTTCAGTGGTCTTATTAAATGACATGGTGATTCACAATCATTCTCATTAATGAACGCCTCTTTTTCTACAATTGTTGTGTTCTTATTGTGGAATCTCCCCTGCATCATTTTCTAAAATCCTTTGGCTGTGGGTTGCGCTCCCTAGTTGTTGTGGGTTGCAGTATGCTTGCTTTGGCTTCTCGACTGCAAGGAGTTAGTTCATACAACATATACACAATACTAATAATCACAAATTAAACATAGATCCATATTGCATTTCATACACACTCACACAATTAGTCATGCAATTAACAACATATCATGATCATATTTCCATACATCAAAACTAGGTTCAAGTTGCATAAAAAATATAAAAAGATAGATAATGTTTAGGAATGTATATGAAATGAGTATCTGGAAATGCCTAAAAATATGAACTAAACAACAAAAAACTAACTAATATTTGGTCTCATCACTAATACAATTGGTAAAATAGGTGGAGGTTGGATTCACATTACTTTCCATATTAATTCTATTCTTATTAAAGACCAAATTACACATATTTCCAAATGTGGATTTCACATCAATCATCATTAATTACACAATTCTTTACAACATTCCACAATAACATGCTTATTGAGTTTTGAAAACACGTCACATCTCAAGAAAACACTCACTACCTTTTATTACATCAATTTTTGTCATTAATTCGCAAGTATTTCACATCACAAAAATTGGTTTACAACACATGTTATCAACACAACACTGACATACCACAAGATTCATGGACTTAGAAGTAGTTAATTTTTTTCTTGTTAAACTAGTGCTCACATTTAATCCAATATGATTTCAAATGAAACTATATTTCTTTTAAATAAAATAGGTTAAGGGCTTATAATTAATCCTAAGAAGAAAAAGCAAAAAAATTGTTGAGGTTACAACATTGTTGCCCCTATGCCAAACAATAAACTGTTTCAAATATTTAATCATAAAAACTAATAAGCATGATATCGAAACATAAAATTTAATGGGTTTTTCAATTTCTAATCTCAAAAAAACATATTCAAAAATTGTATTAACTCAAATCACAAATTATGATTTAATTAAGAAAGCACTGACATCCTTTTCCACAGTAATAATGTCATAAAACAATCATTACATATTTGATCACACAGAATGATAGATAAAGAATTAGAAGATAAAATTTAAAGGTTTCTTTGAAACAGATATTTTTATGACATCTAAAAATTAGATCAACCTAGTAAACCAATTAAAATTGTAATCAAAAAATTATTGTCCTCTACTTTAAAACTAAAAAACAAACTGACAAACAAATTTGAGAGTAGCCAAACAAGTTGTAATATGTTTATTTCATCTTCTTCCTCTTGTTAACCTGCAACATAAATTTTATAAAATGTTTTCACTTGCAAACAACAATCAAATGGAGGAAATCAAGAAATAACATTTCATATGAAAACTAATCTTCAAAGAGCAAATGACAAATAGTTGAGGAGACTCATATTTAAGGTATCAAAAGTTAGTTTGAAATTAGGTTTTAGTTATTTATTAATTATTAGGTAATTAGTATTTAGATATTACTATTTTTCGTATTTTTTGTTTATTCCTTTTAGTTTAATAATTCATCTCTCTTTCTTAAAAGTTAATTCAAGAATACTTAATATATTTTATAAATCATACATAAACATTGAGTCTTAATGTTCAACTTGAAATTGTGAAGTAATGTAGTATTCATGAGATCAAGATAGGAGTTTGATGGCCTATTTTATCTATTTTAAATTATCAAGAAACTATACAAATTCAAATTCAAAATTAGACTTGATTTAAAAAAATTTAAACATGTTTTGATATAAAAAATATCAATAGTTGGGACAAGAATAAATTGTTCAAATTAAATCTTAGAACTAGTACAACTTTTGAATTTAACAAGTAATGGCATAGTCAGATATATAAAATGAAGTATGAGATATTAGGATCACTATTGGATAGGAAAACTAAGGGGAGGGTGAATCAGTTGTCACAGATTATAACCTTAAATTCAATTCCTAGAACTAACACATAAACTGATTAAGTGATTAACCATCAAATGCAAATGCACAAACACAATAACACCGTATCTATGTGGAAAACCCAATGAAGGAAAAACCACGGTGAGGATTAACTCACACTATAGAGAATATCAAAACTAATTACAAAAAGGCTCATTGCATGAGATAATGCTCACTGCCTAAAATAAGGACTCACTGTCCAGACTCATTGTACACGGGGCTACAACCCGGAGGGCTCATTGCCACAGAGATACAAAGAAGACAAAGAAGACTTGTTGCAGAGAGACAACAATCCTAATGCAACAAAGATTCCACCACAATCACTGATCAACTTGCATGAATGATAGAGTTTGCCTACTACTCACTACATCCAGAAACTCGGTGTTAAGCTTTGCACTGAACAACCACACACCTAAATCACACAGTTTAAGAATAGCATCAACGTCTGCTCTTTCACTTATCTTCCTTCTTTTCTTATGTACAATTTTCATCGCTAGCACATTATGTATTTATAATATCTCCAACCTTAAAAAGATACAAAGTTTTCCATTTAGCTTCAAATTCAAATTAGGTTGGCGCCAAATATCCTAGGGTGGAATTAGAATGAGGGCGAACCAAACACACACTTCACTGGGACCCATAATAGATCCAACACACTTCATCAACTTCGAAAATAGTGCTTGACATACGCTCGGCCAAACCAGTGTAAAGCATGTAGACCAATTAAGCTCGATGCTTCCAAATGTCCAAACCATCTTCAATAGAGCCATGGAAACACAATTCTAGAACCACAAGCCATAAGACTTCAACAAAGAGAAATCTGAACCAACCACAATTCTCCCAGACCTCAATCAGAACACAGAGAAACATAGTTCACAAGCACCAGAACAACATCCTCAATAGTTGAATACCTGCAACCTTCTTTTAATATAATTTTCTCAATATCCTCAACATATACAATTAGCAAAAACTAGTAGATAACCAGCTGACCGGTTAACATCAATGACAACACTTCATTCCTCTTTCCATTCTTGCAACAGATCACTATGTTGATGTTATCTTCTCGGGTTGTGAGACTAAATATTATACATAAACAATTAAATAATTAGACATATTTAGATTTAACATTACTCAAATATTTTAATTTCAGAGAATTTTATATGTAGAGAAAGAGAAATTTGGATAGTAAATTTGTTTTTGAATAAACATGAGTTATACATTTATGGTTATTAAATTACTTTGGTCCTTTAGTCTTAGTGATAAAGTGCTAGTTATACTCTATGTTAGAATGCAATAGCTTCATGAATCTATTTATCTCCTTTAATGTTTCTTTCTTTTAGACTAAATAGTTGCTCTTAGAGGTAATATTTAACCATAGACTAGTTTGTCACCATTCCACTCCCATTCATTGTGAAAAATGCTTGTGATGGAATTGTAGACACATAAAAATGTCTTAAGCCTTCGAGCGTCATTTTTCTTCATCCTCGTCCTTCGATAATTGAATAATTTTAGTTATTCAATTATGTTTGATTATATTCCTCTATTAATTAAATAATTTTTAATAATTATTTAATTAATTCACTTTCTAATATTTATTCTATCCCGAGCGATTAAATAAACTAATTGCGTCACTAATTTCTTCCTCTTCTTCAATAGTTAAATAAATTATTATTTATTTAATTATTTTGTCATCTTTCATCTATAGTTAAATAATTACCATTAATTATTTATCTATTCATGGTCCTTTAATTCTTCCATAGTTAAATAATTATTAAAATCATTTAACTATCCCATGCCACCTCTCCTAATTAAATAGTTAATCTAAATTAATTATTTAAGGTCTAATTTCCATCTCTCCATTTAATTAAATTAATAAATTTAATTAAATGTTCCTCTTTTCATTTTCTCCAAATAAATAATTTGAATAAATTATTTATTTTCCACTTGTCCATTTCCTCTATTTTCAAATAAATAATTTGAATAAATTATTTATTTTCCACTTGTCCATTTCCTCTATTTTCAAATAAATTATTTATTTTCCACTTGTCCATTTCCTCCATTTTCGAATAAATAATTTAAAATAAATTATTTATGCACCACTTGGTCAAAGATGCTATGTCATAATCCCCTGTCATAACATTATTTCTGTCATAGCCTGCATGTCTTGCATGTCTGTCATAGTTGTCATAGGCGTCATAGATTTTCCATGCATGGCATATTTTTGGTGCATCAATTCTGGACCATTGATCTTGGCATCTTTTCTAAGACTTAATCTCAACCATCCATTTCGTAACATCCCTCTCATGAATTCCCATCCATTGATCTTGGAATCTTTCTAGAAGATTAATCTCAACCGTCCATTCGAATGGTTGTCTATAAAAGCAACCTTCCTTCTCCATTTTCAGCTTAACAGCTATTCTTCTCCAACTTTCTACTTATCATTTGCAAGTATTTGCACAAGTTACACTACAAATTTGAGGGCATATTTGTAAAAGGAGAAATAGGAGAGCAAGAGAAGGAATCAACTACAATATGGGGAGTGTTCTATTTTGTTTGCTTTCATTTTGATATCTCCATTTTGTTTGTTTTCTCTTGTTTGGATGATGTTAATAGTTTAGAGGTGTTGGCTGTCACTTTATCTATCCTATTTGATTTTCTAACCCCATCTTACAGGAATCATTAACTTGATGTCATCACAGGTGTGAAGGGAATGTTTTCTTGTTATGTCTTGGTTGAGTTGTTTAGTTTAACAAAGAATTGGGGGTTTGGGTTGTGGAAAAATTTAGGGCATGATAGTATCCATATGAACTTGAATAGTGTGGGGAAGCATTCTTCTTTCAACTACAACCATTTGAGGTATTAATGGCATTCCTACTTATAATGTGCAAGACATAAAGAATCTCACAAAATCTATTAACTATCAAGAGTCATGCAATTAATATTGGATGTTGAAGTGTATGAGAATGTTGGGGGATTAGGTAGGAATCAATATGCTAAACCTTGCCAGTAATCTTGATTATTTTGGAATTAGGTGGGGTTTTGGTGTTTTCTAGAACCTAGGGATGTATTACAATATGTTATTAGCAAGTCCATAAAAAGAAATGAGAGGGTTAATGCATAAGAATCAAGAATCATATGAAATGGGGATTTAAGAATAGGGTTGAGGTTGTGGAGAAGCTAGAGACTCTAGGATTTTGAGGAACCAAGAGATATCAAGACATCTAAACAAGGATGAGGTCTCAGGGTTCTAGAAGAACTAAGTACTTCAAGATCTTGGGACTGTGAGGTTTTATATTCTAGGGGGAATGTTGACTTTGGGATCCTAAGGATTTTGGATTCAAGATTCTATGGGGACTAAGGACTTTGACACAAAGGTGTAAAGGTTCTTGGGACCCTTGAAAGCCTACAAACCCAAAAAGTACACTTTTGACCTACTAGATCCATAAAACATACAAATTTTCTTGCATCCTTGTGAACTTCAAAGTGAAGAATCCTAACAACAAATTATATCATCCCGTCCTAAAATTCTAAAATTAAACCCTCACAAACTACTTTATGGGGTTTTGGGGAATCATCAGGCAATATTCTTGAAACCTTCTAAAATATTAAAAGGCCTAATTTCACATAAGCAAAGGCCACATCTCTTAGTATTGACCTCATGAGTACTGCATTACCAATTTCACTAAGGAAATTTAGATAGAAAATTTTGAATGAATATCCTTAGAAAACACCTAATACGTGAGACTCGACTAGTGATTTCTCATATCATATGTCAATGTTGGGTGAATGGTATCAAATGCATGAATGGGAACAGAGCATAGAAAAATAGGACACATTCCAAAACCATCCCATGGTTTCATCTTTTATTTCTATAAATTGGAGCTTGATATAAGAGGTTGGACAAGTTGTTTGGAAAGTTGCAATACTAACAAAGTGTTGTGAGATTTTAGAGAGAGAAATTGTATTGGTGTAACCTATTTAGAGGATTAATATAAGTTTTGGATATATTTTAGATGTGTATTTTTCCCCACAATGGTTTATCCACGTATATCTTGTGTTTTAGTTTGTGTCTTTTTTGTGGTTATTTCAATTTCTATTTAACTTATCATGATTTATGTACTTGGATTCTTTAAGTTTGCAACATACTTTCAATATAGTTATATCCTACTCCTACATTGCCAAGTAGAAACTTCATTAAACCTTGGAAAATTCCTAAAATTTGAAATAAGTCAAAAAGCCAAAAAAAAGCCATAAAAACCAAAGTCAAAACTACAATGCACTTTTAAATATGTAAAATAACCACAAAAATAACTATAAAAAAAAACAAATTTTTAATCATCCTTTTTAAAAGGGATTACTAGGAAGGTCTCCTAGGTGACTTGTAGGTTGCCTAGGCAATCCAAGATAAATGGTAGGTGTTCTTGAGTGACCTACCCTATCAATACATGTGAGTTATTAGGGCTAAAAGGTGCAAGCCTACCCTTGCTATAAGCAAACCTTGGGAATCCTAAATCAAGGTAAAATGTAGGAAATTAAAAAAAATGGAAATATAAAAGCATTCTCTACTTGAACAATAGTGTAATAAAATGGGGACGAAAGTGAGTTTTTCTCAAATTTTGCACCTAAGGGAGCATTGGAGGTTAAGTGGCTACCATAATCTTGATTATGTCATTGATGTCTCTCCATTGACTCTAAGCTTACACAATTTTGCCACCATTCATCCATAGCTTCTCTTTTCTCTATCTCACCAAAAGCACAAGTAAAATTTAAAATGAACAAATTTGGTATACATAAGCTTATTTTTAACCTTTTTGGAAGGTTGTTCATGTAAATCAAAGTAGAGACAAGTATATTGCACATCCTACCATTATGATATTTCCTCTCATCTCTATTATTCATGTAATTTAAGCTAATACTTTGATTAAATGTACTTGAATCAATTAGAAATTTTCACCTTGCAAGTTTCAAAAAGGTGATGGGAGTACACAAAAAGGTAATATCTCTCAACCTTGCATCAATTGTAAGTACTCGTCATTTTTCATTGTTGCTTTTCAAGATTATTATATTGCACATGTTCACACACTTCATTTTGCAAGTCCAAATACAAGATAACACGTACAAGAAGTGCAAGTCCCACATGCCTATTTTAAGAATGGTACCTACCTTCCATGTAGACTATCCTAAGTACGAGTGTGGTCCCACATGCCTATTTCAAGAAAAATAGCTACCTTTCATGTAGATTTCCATACTTTAGGGGGCAAATATGTAAGTGCCCAAAATTATGTGGGCTGACATGACAATCCAATGATGATTTGGTATTCTAGCTCACAACCCACATGACATAAATAATTTATTCTCACAATTTCTCTACTACCTTGATGGAAGTTTCCTTTATGTCCTTAGACCCCCCTTGATGTGCTTGTCATCTTAGTTATCCATATACCTTGCTTTTTTTTCCTCTCTTATACTTCAAAATTGATCTTTTACACTTTCACCTATAGGCGCACTTGAGAGACCCTATGGTTGCTTGGGCAACCCAACTTAAGCTATACGATCACCTGAGTGACCTGCCTATTACACCCCAATTGTACAATTACTATTTACTATTACTATGTAGGGTAAAATGTGAATGTAATGTGAATTCTAGAGATGAATAAATTGTGCTCATACCATGTTATCTCATTTGATGTTATCTCAGTTGATGTTATTTCATGGGGAAATACTGCATATATGTGAATAGATGGTTATTGAATTATTATTCTAACTTTAGAGATGTTTATGTATATTGCATATGTTGTGAACATTTAACTGTTGTGTGCATGTGTTAGTGGATGCAAGTATGTGTTCCATTCCTCCAAGTGGAGGGGAAGTATCACTTGGGAGAAGATCTTCGTCGAATAACCAGTAATGTAAACTATCTAAGCATACACACACCATAGTAGTTTGGTTGAGTCTAGAAATAGAAGTGGGAAGTTGGTAAGTCATTCCTAGTTGAAATATCTGCATTAGTAAAGGTCTTGTTTACTATCGAGTGCATTATTGGGTGATGTTTATCTGTTTGAGCTTTTGAGACCTTCCTTATTTTACTGTATTTGTTGTGTGGTTGAATGAGTGTTTGGGTATATACATACATGCATATATATATGCATACACGTACGATGGATATAATGGGATGTTCATACGAGTGTGACGACATATGTATAGGCATGCATATATGTATATAAATGTGATTATGATGTTATGTGTCCTTGAGCTTTCCATCGATACATATTGACATAAAAAGTATGCATGTATATGAGTATATACATGCATTGATCTGTGTTGAGAGCATGTATGTGTAAGTAGGAATACTTACAAACCTACTCACACGAGGGATCAATTATATATATATATATATATATGAATATATATACACTTAAACGAATGCATGTATCGACGAGGATATGATATGATAAGGGGAACCCGATTTATGGGTGAACATATTAAAAATGTATATGTACGTATATGTGTATAAATGTGTGTTGGAATACTTGTATATATGCTTAAATGGTGCAATCGTACATATATGTTTGTCTGTAAGTAGGAATACTTACAAACCTACTCACATGAGGGATCAATTATATAGATATATATATATATATGAATATATATACACTTAAACAAATGCATGTATCGACGAGGATATGATATGATAAGGGGAACTTGATATATGGGTGAACATATTAAATATGTATATGTACATATATGTGTATAAGTGTGTGTTGGAATACTTGTGTATATGCTTAAATGGTGCAATCGTATATATATGTGTGTGTGTGTGTGTGTATAAATATATAGAAATACATATATTATATATATATATATATATATATATATATTTTCAATGCTATATATATGCTTTGATATGATTGTTATTATCATGTGAATGTTTATTCATTTGAATATCAAATGTATACTTTTATAAATAATGTGGAATGTATATAGATATATATTAGAATATATATATACACGTACATATATATGTATAAGCATTAAAGTTATTCACTAATATATATATATATATAAAGCTATATATATTTATATATATAGGAAATGTTTGAAGTCGAATTAAAGTGTATTGGAAAAAGTGTTTAAAGGTTGTATAAAACATATGTTGGTCGAATTATATGCAATGTATTGTGTTGCTATTACTATAGTGTATACTTTGTCTTAATGCATTATAACTAATGTTTATGGACAGCGCAATGCTAAGAGTTAAACTCTGTTTGTCAATAAAGATAAAAGGCGTTAGAAAGGTATAAGTTATGGCGCAACCATGAAATGATAAACCCATCTCAAATGTTAGTAAATGCAGAGGGGGGTGTTGGAAAAGTGTGTAGCAAATAAAGGAGACAAGTAGTGTCCAACGCATACATTAAAACAAGCAACCAAGTCACTATATCGATGTGTAAGTAGAGGTGATACCTTGTTTTATGTGTTGTTTGGTATCCAGCAACCAAGTCATAAACAATAAAATTGTTGCACGTCTTTGCTCTGTTGCTCAATCAAGCTTAGACCCAGTCAACTAAAAAATGTGTTTCCTGGTGAATAATGACTTATTCAACTATGTGAATAGTAGAATAGATGAAAAAGAAAAGTGGTGTAATCTTGGCGCCACCTTATGATACCTTATACCTGTAGAAGTCTATTCGAATTGAATAAGTCTTTAGATTGTTGTCACTAAACAAGTCGACCTGTAGGAGATTATGGTGAGTATTAGCTTGAGAAGTCGCCACCTTTTTGATATGTTTCATATGTTGCTTTGAATGGAGCTTGTTGTCTATTAACATGCCTAAACCGTAGGCTTTGAGGTTGCTAGGTTGCTCTATAAATAGCTAAGCCATTTCATTAGTAAGGACGTATTCTTTTTTCAACAGATTACACATCTTTTGCAATCCCATAATTTTGTGTTATTCCCAGCCATACTTATTATATATTGTGAGTGAGAAAGAGTGAGGGTACTATTTTGTTAAGAAGAAACATTATTGTTTGAGAGAAGTAAGCTATCAACTTGTGAGATAGAATTATTTGTGACATTCTTGAGAAGTTGATTATCAAGCTATTAGTTGTTAGAGAGAGTTGCATTGTTGTCTTCTAATTGGATAACAGTTAACAGGCATGGGGATCTCTTCTTTGTTATTTTACTTTTGAATGACGTGTCTTGCATGCATGGTTGAGATGTCTTTCCTAGTATGTGCATTAGAGGAATTAGAGTGTTTTGAAAAGGAAATTGAAGCTTTTATGTTGTTTTATAATGTGTTTTTAAGTACTCCATAGTAGGAGATGGGTGTTTGTCATAAGTATTATATACTGGGTATGATTGAACATGAAAGGCACATATGGTGTACTTAGCTAAGTTATTGATTTAACTAGGAAAGCTTGTGTTTACTCCTAGGATAGATAATCTAGTACAGGAGGGAGTGTGTGCACTTACGTGTAAATAGGGTTACTCCAAGTATATAGGTTATCTCCGGGATGATGGACTATCCATTGATGGAAATACCTAGCTTGTGCACTTACTAGTTAAGTAGGTTTAATGCAAGTAGATTATTGTGGTGATAGGTTATCTGGGATGATGGACTATCCATTGAAGGAAATACTTATGCATAGCTTAAAATAGCCTTAAGTCAAATCGGCCTTGAGTAGTGTATGTGATAGATGACCCTCAGTAGAACATACTGAATAAAACACTTTGGCCAAAGTAGTGTGACGACCTTTGGCTCCACTGTCAGTTCACCGTAATCTAGTATTACATGTTGGACAGAGATTGTGGGATTACAAGTTCTAGTTATGTAGGACACAACACTATGCTCAATTGGTTGTCATTATCAGTTACTCTACCATTCTCTTCGTCGAAAGGAAGGGCCATCTATCGAATGATAGATGTGCAGGGGACTGCATTATGAGTCTGTGGTTGGCGGAAAAGCGCCTGAGTGATGTTTCTCCTCCACAGCAGGCAACAGAAGAACCAAGATTTGACAGAAAGGATCCTGGACCATCTTACAGCTATTTGTTCTAAAGCTCATTGGAGCTATGTATGTAAGTGTATGTATACTTGTATTGTTGTAACTTGTGAAGTTATTGTAATGAAATGGAATCTTTATATGACATCTTGTTCGTATATTCTCAATAAAGAAATAAATTATTGCAATGGCTTGTTACATAATTTATTTACTTGCAAGGTGTAAATTTAGAAATTTTTACGGCATTGAAGGGTTGGCATGTTACACTGCCTTAACAAAAAAAGGAGACCCACCTCACCAAAAGGGGTTGACAATATCATGTTTTGTTGGCACATGAATCTTCAAGTTTTGATAGTTTCCCTTCTAGTTTGGCCTCCAATTGGAAGTGTCCTTGATCCTAATGACATGAATTACTCCCCTAATTATTGTTCTTCTTCCCTTAAATGATTGTCATCCCCCCCCCCTTTGATTCACAATGTTTTCTTATTTAAACACCCTTCATGCATCAATGTGTTGGTCTTGCCTACAATTGGTGATTCTACATGATTTATAAAGAAGATTTGTATTTCCTTCCTCTTTAAGGAGGATTACGATCACACCTTCATATATCTACAAATCCCCCTCTAGGCCAAATCCAAGATTCATCACTACATCCTTACAAGCTCTAAAAAATTTAAGCTTGTGCAACTTCCTTACCAACTTCCAAGAAATTTTCAATTTTCTCTTTTGTACTTCCATCAAGAAGAGTTTCACATTGCTAGAGAAGAAAGGATAATGAGAAAAAAAAAGGTTATAATTTTAAAGACAAATCATTACAACTTCAAAAAAGCTCCATTGATTCTTTGCACAAGTTCATTTATTTTGCTTTCATAAAAGAATTATTTTAAAAGGTAGTTTAAAGTAGTAATTAGATCACCAATTTTCTCAATGATTGAATCATTGTATTGCTACTTCTTGGTTAGGTTTAGATTTTGTTGTCACTTCTTAAAGTAGATTTTGATTAGGTCAAAATTGCTTCTTTACATTAGATTAAATTTAGTTGCTTCATTTTATTTGCTTCAAAGTGCTTCTTTTAACTCAAAATCTACAAAAAATGGTGTACCCATTTGAAAACAAGTCACTTGTCATCAACAATCAAATCAAAACAAGATTCTTTCATCAAAAGGGGAAACCAAAAAAACACAAAACAATCTATAAATCTTCGATATAAGGAAATTTGATTCATTTAGTTGCATTCATTGAAAATTACCGAATTTGAATTTTTATTTTATTTTTGAAAAAGAACTTAAATAGTTGCTTATATTCATTTTGAGCATTACATTCATCAAAACCAAAAACATAAACAATAGATTCATAGGTTTTAAAAATATCTCATAGCAAACAAGTCGACATTCGACCAAGATCAAGTCAAGCAAATCAAATATGAATCAATCAATCAAAACATCATCCATCATTCAGAACAACACTAGAGCTACTCACTCAATTTTCACTCCTCCATGTCACTCAACTTGTCATGGCCCCGTTAGAGAAAATTGGATAGAGGTAATTTTAAGTGAGATTGAAGTAGCTTAACCAATACAAGAGATACCAAATGATAAATAAGCTCAAGAGCAAGTCGCACTCCTCAGATAAATTTAAGAGGTAAATAAAATGAAGCATAAAGAGAGTTAGCCTTCTTGGAAGAGAAGATCAAATTAACAGAAAAGAATATAGCCTTAACACCTTTAGTATTTTTACCCAAAACAAAAGTGACCTACCTAGCCAAATTAGAATCACTAAGCAACACTCCACCTCCAATGTCATGCATAAATGCAATCATTTACCATCAAGCACTCCCTCCTTGTGAAGTGAGTGACAAAGTTGAAACAAATACCATCTAATACCATGTTGTCACTCATGAGATTCTTATTCCTTGAGAACTCCCTCCTTGTCATGCATAAATGCAATCATTTACCATCAAGCACTCCCTCCTTGTGAAGTGAGTGACAAAGTTGAAACAAATACCATCTAATACCATGTTGTCACTCATGAGATTCTTGTTCCTTGAGAAGAGGTTAGTCCATTAGATTCTCCCTAGCTCGATTGTTGTCGAAAAAAGCAATAGATCCAACTCATGCTCTTGAGTCCATGTCATAAACACTTGTGGTGAGTTGATAGAATAATATCACAATAACAAATCCATGACTCACATATAACCCAATCCCATCCTCCTCATGTCCATGTCATAAACACTTGTGGTGAGTTGATAGAATAATATCACAATAACAAATCCATGACTCACATATAACCCAATCCCATCCTCCTCATGGATCCAACTCATGCTCTTGAGTCCATGTCATAAACACTTGTGGTGAGTTGATAGAATAATATCACAATAACAAATCCATGACTCACATATAACCCAATCCCATCCTCCTCATGTCCATGTCATAAACACTTGTGGTGAGTTGATAGAATAATATCACAATAACAAATCCATGACTCACATATAATCCAATCCCATCCTCCTCATGCTCTATTTGAGGATTTCAAGGTCAACTCAATCCCATCCTCCTCTGCCTCTATTTGAGGATTTCAAGGTCAACTCATTTACTCTCCATGACTCTCAAACATAAAAATGAATTGCAACATAAAAATGAATTGCATAAAAATGCATAGGATTGACTTATCTACCTATGTGACAGTGCCTTATTTGGTAATAAATAATATTTATCTTTTACTTGGCATGCTTAAAAATGAATTGCATAAAAATGCATAGGATTGACTTATCTACCTATGTGACAATGCTTTATTTGGTAATAAATAATATTTATCTTTCTTTGGCATACTTGATTTGTTGTAGCTCACAAGCATGCATTATGTAGCGGCAAAATGTAGAGATGAAAAATGCATATACAAGTAACTTTTCCCTCTCATTTTACACACTTTAGCTCCCCCATTTATTAAGCACAACTTTGATCAATTGGAAATCCAACTGCTCCTAGCCTTTTCTATTATCAAGAAACACTTGCATACAAAACCAATCTTTATTCTCCAAACTTTTTCCCACCCTCAAACCATTATCTTCTTGCAAAGGTCAAAAGGGCAGGGTCCAACATAAAAAGAGATTTACCTCAAAAATAAAGAGCAAAAAAGCATTTAGGGCATGCACATGAACACTTAAGGCATAAAGAGAGTACCCACTCACAGCAACAATCTCATACAATAAGATTTAAGGCTCTGCACACACCTCTCAAGTAGTTTATAATGTCACACAAACTTTTCTTCCGTTTTTTTTAAACTCAACTCATAATTCTATTGACTTTAAAATCTGAAAAATATTTTAAATTTTTATTCTACTTGAGATAAATCAATAGGTAGATTAGATTAAGACTCGGTCTATTTCTATTTTAGAATTAACTACCTGTCCAATTATGTATGTTTAGTCACATAAAAATTAATCGACGGAATCATTAGCATATCTTCAAAGCTAAGATCTTATTGAATTGGAAGAATAAGAACCATATAGTCGTATATATTTTTCATGCAAACTGATTTAAATCCTTTTAATGTTCAGACGAAAAGTGATCAGTTTAATCTGGATTAGAGTTTCGAAAATGTCAGAGACATTCTTGGTGGGTTTTAAAACAACGCAGTAGCATTACAAATCGCAGTAAGAGCAAATTCGTTTTTACATTGTTTTTAGATTAAAAAGACAAATCCATATAAACCCCACATAATTGCATTCTATTTGCACTTTTTCAACGCCATGTCTTAACAGAATGCTAGCATGTAGCAGAAAACCTGGAAGTCAAAGATTACATTGATCCTTATCTTCAAAGTCATTCAAATTGTCTCGACTTTACATTCCATGCATTCATTTTTGAAGTATTTTCCAACACTCGAGAAGAATTCATGTTTGGCTATCCTATATCTCCTCACATTAACTCGAACTAAATATTCAAATAATGCTATGTTTTCAATGCTCAGAAATTTCAATAACAATTTCATTCCTGATCCAAAAACTAAAAGATTATTTCAAGCGCATATGATTGGAGAACCATCACAAGATAGCTGAAACTTTGCTTGAGGAGAACTATCAACAAATAGAGCCTAAACCTGGGTTGAGGAATGTTTTTCGTTATACATGGAACCCATCACTGTTTAACTTCGAACAATAGTGGCAAAAAGACCTCAGCCTGCAAATTGATGTTGCTGAGACTAGCTTTTTCATTGTCAGCATTTGATATTGGATTTTTCGCAAAGTCATATCTTTAAGAATCTTACCGAAAATGCATGTGCACTGTTCTGTAGGCCAACCGCATCGTTTTAAAATATTTGATACTTGCGTGTTGTCCAAGCTGATTGTCATTTTTTCTGCTTCAACTTGTGAAAGCATTAGGCCCCTCTGGCAACTAAAATTACAATAGGCATTTCAGTTAAAAATCATGTACTAGGCAAAGGATGTTACATAAGCTAAAGATTCAGTGACACTCTAACAAGAGCCATCTTTGGGAAAAAAAACAAAATTTTCAAATTGATGATTCTGATGGATCGTGATCTGATTGTCTGTAAGATGCGCCCACTTCATCACCAGATCTTCTCTTATTGAGGCTTGCCCGTTGCATCAACCGAACCAAAGCTTGCACTACTTCAGACATTGGAGGCCGAAATTCTGGCTCAGGCTGCCATCACAAATTGTAGGAGTTAATATTTGAATATTTTTAAAATATTGCATCATTCCTAAACGATCAGGTGCAAACAAAATTCTGGGCTGTATCTATTTGAAGTTTCAGCATCTTACCTGCACACACAAAGCAATAATATCCGCAAATCGTGAAAGAGACTTTGCAGGATATATGCCCTTCAATGCTTGATCTACCATTTTTGACAATGCATCAATATCATGAAGCTGAGGTGTAGCCCATCTAACCAAAGATTGTTCTGACCGTGATCTTGAACTGCAGTACATGGGACATATCTTACAAATGAGATGTGAAGGAGATAACTTTCAATGATTTGCATCAACATACAAAAGAAACAGAACCAGAAGTACCTGTCAAGTGGCTTACGTCCTGTCAAAAGCTCTAACATCACCACTCCAAAACTGTATACATCACTCTTCACAGTATAGATCCCTGACATGGCATATTCAGGAGCACTGTATCCAAAGGAACCTAGCATCTGAGTAGAAACCTGACAAAGACTTCATAACATTTTTGTCACCGGCTGAGGGTGAAAACATATGGAGGAACTAACAGACTCGCATTTTTCAAGTCATGTTGCAAGCAGTGGAGTTCCATGCTAAACACCATTAAATTGAGGGACAAAGTAGAAAACTTTCACACCTGACGTTCTGAGCTTGGATTGAATGCTGCTATTCCACAATCAGAGAGATGAGGGTTTAGTTCATCGTCCAGTAAAATGTTTGCTGACTTGAAATTTCTATGCACAACAGAAGGCATACAGACTTCATGCAAGTACCTGCAGAATATAAATGATATTTGAAATAAAATGACATTGAAGAATACTAGACCAATCAGAAAAATTTTAAAGTTCTATTCAAAAACAAAACTTACTCTAGAGCTCGAGCTGTACCCAACGCAATCCTCACGCGAGAGTTCCATGTCAGCCTCTTGCCACTATCATCTGTAAAGTGTAAGATATCATGTAGTGTTCCATTGCCAAAATATTCATAAACAAGAAGGCACTGGCCATATTCTGTGCAATAACCCACAAGCTCTGTGATGTTTGGATGCCGTAGCCGTGACATGTTTGAAACAATTTCAAGAAAGTCTTCATCTTTCTGTACAGACAATGCTGAATTATCCATCTTTTTCACTGCCAAAGTCTGACATATCATAGATGACGCATTAGTTTGCATTCTTCAAAACGAAGACTAAGGGTTTTGCAAAAATCATCAAATTTGTATGAGAAAATGACATGGAAAAACCAACAAAAATAACAATTCAAAATTTCTTTCCAAACAAAACTCCCAATCAAAAATACTTTCCAGACAATATTCCCAAACATCTACAAGTTCCTTCATTTAGAATTTTCAACTTGGGGCCAACTAAGGTTCGAGAGACAGTTAACGTTGACCCACTCTCTCCAAAACAAAACAAATTCTAAGGCCGAAAAAATGAATAAATGTGATTCTTTTCCAATTTGGAGGGATTATGCTACTGTACTCTGTAGTGTTGATGCAGATTATAACAGTAAACAAGTAACTAGCAAGTGATATTGCCTTAGTTATCAGTATTTAAACCCCTTGCATGCACCAAATTCACTAACTAGTTCACAATCACTAATAACCAGGTCCAAAATTGCAATAGTCAATTTTTTGAAAAAACATTACAACCTGCCTATTTCAACCTTTTATAAGATCTTTGAATGACATTTTGAAACTGAGCATTTTCATTTTTGCAAATTATGAACATGAGGTATTTAAATATTCTATTTATTGGCAATCATGGGTATCACTGTTCTTATAATTGAATTTATAATTTTGGATATATATAATTCCATAACTGTACCCAAGAAGAAAAAAAATGCCATACTGCCACATCGGTACCCATACCCATACCCGAACATGTAACTTAGCGAAATGGAGCCCAATGGTAACCAAGACAATAATCCCTCTAAGCTAAAAATAATGACTCTTTATTTGGAGGAAATGAAAACAAACTGAGGCCAAGAAAGTAAACTATTAACGGTAATATACAATATTGGCACTTAAATTTACATCACTACAATTACATGATTATATAGCATTCAGAGAAGAAATAAAACACTGAAGATTAGAGTTGATCGAAGCAAAAGCAAGATCAGAGCAAAAGGGTATATTATCGCTGGTCTTTCTAGAAGTGATAAACTTTGTAATACAAACAAGAAAAACCATTGAAGAAATTCACTTACAGCCTCATTGGTACAAAAGAAAAGTAAAATCCAGCACAAATTCAATCGTTTGCTCTCAGTTTCAAACTTACACAAATTAATCAGACAAATACAGTCACTGCTCATGAGTTTCCTGAACAGTCTTGAGACCTTTTGGTAATTATCAAAAGATAAAAGGTAAGCATATTTTTTTAGATCCCAGCCCGCTCAGCACACTACTTGGGCATATCAAAACCTCATTTTGAACACAAGAAAACTATTTTACGTTACTATGTAACTATATTTCTGAACTGCTTGGATTTTGACAACATATCCAAGCTCGAGCAAATAGAGCCTTTCTAATCCGCCTATACTATCAGTATTGGTATCACCAGATGTTAGTCAAGGTCAACCAAATAAGGATGGTTTTGTCACTTAATTGTCATTGATTGAGGAAGGAACTTGTTAGTTGGACTACCATCAATTGAGGACAGGATTGCCTATAATGAGGAAGCATAGAGTATATAGGTAGCGCTGGGAGGAAAATAAAAGTGCACTTCAAAAATGTAAGAAAAAAAAATGAAACTTTATTCTCAAACTTGGGATGTCGTCAACCTAATTTCTTGGGGACAGAAACTCTCAAGAAGGGTTTCATAGTCCTAATTTCTTAGGAACGAAAACCCTTAAGAAACAATTTGTGATACAGAGTGTCAGCAAGACCATGTGGAGCATCATCAGGAGTATCAAAGCGTTTAGAGTTGCACATTGCAAGGTGTCATCAGAATAATCAAAGGCATTGTAGGTCCACCCAGTAAGTTGCATCAATCTAGTGAATTTCAAAGGATGTATGTATTTGAATAAAAGATAAATAAAATATCTATGTTAGCATATTTCAAGGTATCAGATTGGTAGATTACAATTTAAATGTATATGTTTGAAATTGTATCAGACTAGTAGAAGTTGTTTTCTATATGCATTTAGTTGAGGCCTCTACAAATTGCCCTTCATGTTGTTGGAAAAGTTTGCAAAGGATCAATTTGATATTAAAAAAGCAAACTTTACAACAATTTACAACAAGATTTGATGCCCAAAAAAATTAATTCAAGGGGGACTCATCTATGGAAATGTTATTTTTGCACTCATGAATCCTAAAGCAGCAGTACAAGAGTGAATGCACACATCCTGCACATTGTTGGTAAAGGGGTTGGGGTGTGCTGTCAGCTCTCACCATAGTTCCACAGAGTAACCTGACGAGAGGATGGGCAGACGAGGGGAGGTGTTTCAAGGATGAGGGGGCCAATCGCCTAGATTTAGGGACGATGGGTGACAGCATTGCAGGGGTGGCAGGTTGGTGGTGGAAATACATATAGTACTTGAAAAATTAGTTATAAAAAGATGTGTAAGGAATAAGTATAAGAATAAGAATTACAGATGAAAATTTGGCATACTACGTTTAAACTACTAATCATTACAAACATGGCAATCATTACATTGAACATTAATAATGGTGGGTGGAAATTTGGGAGCTCGTCCCCCAGAAGGTTTGAAGAACAATGCCCCTCATGGGGTCTAGGGGTAGAGCCCCCAACGGGGTCAAGGGGCAACCCCCTTGCGGGGGAGCCTTGGGGCAAAGCCCCCAACCAGGTCAAGGGGTTGAATCACTCATAAGATCTCTAGGGGCAGCACCCATTCCTTCTCGTGATACAGTGTGGGTTCGAGGGGAAAAGCCCACACCACCAAGCACATATTAAGGCCTTCAAAACCACATGAACCTTCATGGTGAATGTCATTTTCACAATTCTCTCACTTATTTTTTGCAACACCAAGTCCTTACTATTCTGAAACTTAGGAGTGATGTAACTAGGGTTAGAAGGCAAATTTATAGAGTATTTGGTTTTTGGGTGGGACCCATAGGCCACTAGGGTTTGGACTTGGGCATGAGTTTCAAAATTAAATGATTTTTAAAAAAATGCACATCCCTCGAACATTTCAGGAATGTCCCTATGTCTTTTAGAAGTCCCCAAAAAAGAGGATGTCTCTGAAACGTCCCCTTTGAGAGGGAGATGTCCCAAAGCCGATCCCAAGGATGATTGGGAGGTGGTAGAGGGATGTCACCTCCAAATCCCCACGTCCCGGAGACATCCCCATCCTCGAAACACAAGAATTTTGGGGGAGGGACACATCCCCATGGTACATTAGCTCTCACTTAAACAAAAGGCTAAGATAATGAAATTATTCAATGGCCACATCGCAATTTTTGTTACTTGGCACCAGCAATGACAAGTTTATCTACAAGTTTTGGTACTCTACATCTGCAAGTCCCTATTTTCGCAACTAATTCAGCTCCAAACCCAGTAGTAGATACATTCAATGTACAAGCCAACAAGCAATGAGGAAGATGATCCTATTAGCAAATTCCTATGTTACTCCCTCTCTTTATTTCAAGGAGGCCAAGTAGTAGATACATTCAATGTACAAGCCAACAAGCAATGAGGAAGATGATGCTATTAGCAAATTCCTATGTTACTCCCTCTCTTTATTTCAAGGAGGCCATGTCCAAGATGGTACAAGCAAGCATGATATCTTGGATAAGAACTATTACATGAAAAATGTACTAATGGAGGAAAAGAAAACCACATGGGTCTCACTTGGAGTGCAACATTAACATGGATAGATGGACAAACATAATCCACCAACCACTCATTGATATCATGGTCACATTTAAGGAGGGCCCTTGCTTCCTTGTAGAAATTGATTGTTATGGGAACCATAAGGATGCAAACTTCCAATTTCAAATCCTCAAGGAGCCATTTGCAAGTTGTGTAAGATGTGGCATGTGTTCACAACAGCCAAAAAGTTGGTTGAAGCTACCTACAAGCATAGCTAGTGCACATCTTGTGCGCACACCATTAACAATGAACTCAAAGACATTGTCAAAATTGAGCGGATTAAACACATTGCAGTCAAGGCAAGTGCAAATGTTTATTTGCAATCACCATGCGTCACATGCCCCATCCTTGTCCTTCTTCTAGAAGGAATTTATCAAACTCATCAAAATCAAATATGCATCGCAATTCATTCTATTGGTAAGGATGATTGAGTTACAAGAGTCCTTGCAACTAATCATAATGACACAAGAGTGTGATAGATGGGCTGAGTGGAAGAAAACAAACTAGGGGTTGAGGGTGAAGGAAGTGGTGAAGAGTATGGTCAAATGCCAAATAAATAACATGTCATATCCTCATTTTCACAATGATCAGATATGGGGTCTTAGCCTTAGATATATGAATGCATAGATAGCATGCTCGACAAATGAAGGCCATTGTTCAGCAAATAGAACCCACCTTGCATTTCTTCAATGAACACATTTAGCCTATCATTCAACATATGTGGGAAATCTCAACACTCCTTTGCACATGATTGTTTGTGCATTGATCCTAAGGTAGCATGTGCAAAGACCTTGAAGACTTCATCCCTTAGATACCCTAGAGGTGAATAGGGAGACTTTGCCACATTAACCCAACACAAGTGTATCACATTTGTCAAACTCAACGGCTGCATGAGTTCCGAAAAGATAGATAGGGAGACTTTGCCACAAGACAAACCAATGAGTTGAGACTTTGGTACAAGATAACCCAAAGAGTTGATAGCAGTTGTATGGGCCTCCATCATTGATATGCACAATGGTGATTTGACTCTTACCATAGATTTGTCATTCCTCTATCGTTGAGAGGAACTAGTCTACATACAACTTCATCCATTCCCATCAAGGGGCGTGCCTCTAGGAGAACAAAGACACTCATGGCTATACACAATGCTTTGTATCTCATGGAACACAAGAGATTAAATGAGTACAAAGAGATTTAAGCAACACGGTGAGATATAGACCCTAAGGACTTGACATATAATTACAAGGATCGATTTGCACATACAAGGTTGGTCAAGGTTGTAATGTCCCTTATTGATTTTCTTCTTATTTTTCCTTAAATATGATAAAATCTAACTCACAGTAAAACTTTTACAGTCAATTATCACTAAGAATTTTCTGATTTTATTACTAACTTAATGGTTGCTATTAAATTTGATTTGTATTGTTTTGGACACTCAGAAAACAGCTAGATTCATGTCAAATATTTGCTCTTATAGAATTATTGAATTACTTGAAATCCACAGCAGTTTAACATACTGAAATGCCTTTGTAAACTTCAAAATAACTTCCAATCTGCTTGATTCAGGGGTTTTCATTTTTACTTTTCAGGCCTAGAGGGGTTTCATCCTCAGACTGTAAGAACACAATCTCTACTCCACAGGAGATAAAGTCAAATATATAAAGATCTCTTCAATGATGCCTTCCATCCTCCTTGATTGACTTCTTTTATACCCTTCTCTTCCAAAGGACAATATCCTTTATTTGTCTTTTAGCAACAAATTAATTTTTAATTAACTTGTCTCTCCAGAAAACAGGCACTGCCCATGATTTGGTTTAAACTATGTTTTTCCTTCATAAAATATCTTAATGAATGATAGTGATCTGTAGGAAAAAAAAAAAAAAACCAGCACTTTACAGGGAAAAGGATGTTCCCCTTAATATAAAACTGAGGGGGCATTACAAAGGTCCAGTTGCAAGAGCCTAACCAAATCTAGTTCCAATGATAAGAAGTATGCCACAATACTTTGTAGATTAAACATGATGAATAATCTAAATATTATACAACAAATGCTTGCTGTTGATCAATGGATGAGTTGATTGTCAAATTACCAAACTCTATATGAATATCGACCTCTGTAAATTTCAGCTTCTTTTACTCAATATTGTTTACATAAATCATTAAATTATAAATCACAACTTCTTTTACTAATTTTTTTAATACATTTTAGTATTTTACTATTACTTTGATATTTGTCCCCACGTCATCACCAAAATCTAAATACTTATTGCAAAAAAAAAAATTAAAAACTGACCATCCCTGAAACTCATCCCCCCCATCCCTCAAGTTCACAGAAAAACTGATGTTTATCATGTAAGACTCATTTAAAAACTGACCATCCCTGAAACTCATCCCCCCATCCCTCAAGTTCACAGAAAAACGGATAATTATCAAGTACGGCTCATTTAAAAACTGACCATCCCTGAAACTCATCCCCCCATCCCTCAAGTTCACAGAAAAACAGATAATTATCAAGTACGACTCATTTAAAAACTGACCATCCCTGAAACTCATCCCCCATCCATCAAGTTCACAGAAAAACTGATGTTTATCATGTACGACTCTTTTGATTCTATAGCAGGCCTACTTCGTACCCATACCATGAGTCATCTGAGTGGATAGAATGCCTATTTAGCATTTATATTGTATCACTAAATGATAGTGATCTTTCCTATATGTGCTTTAAGGTAAGTTTTGCTACAATCTTCTCCTACGTCATCCCTAGGGTTTCTCCAAGGGTGGGGAGGAATTCCACACTCCAAGGAATTTTTTGGAACCTATTAAGAATTTCCAATATCTTCAATGGAAAAGAACAACTATACCAACTTCTCAATGCTTTCTATGCTTTCCAATTTATGCAATTCTACAAGCATGACATATAGAATGGTTGATAGTTAAAAGTAAAACAAAAATATTATTTGTAGTTCCGAAGTAAGGAAAAGAGCTATTGTTTACAGGTAATACTTAGCAACTATACCTTTCCATTAGGAAACTCTGCTTTATAAACTCGTCCAAGAGCACCCTCACCAATAAGATTTTCTTGACTGAAACTGTTTGTTGCCACCTGCAAATCTGCTATAGAATATGCTATTGCAGTTATTGGAATTTTAGATCTCTTGTTAGCAGAATTAATTCCAGTACCCTTGTCACCATTAGTTTTGTGGCGTTCTGAAGGTGGAGGCTTAAGTGTGATGACAGGAGAGGATGCCTTTATTTTTGGTTCTGTGCTTTCCTTTGCTACTGCATAAAATAGTCAAGGGAAACAAGGAAATATACCATGTTATGCTATATAGATTCATCTTCTCAAGACTTAAAGTACATTACTGCTTCTAGCTTTCTTAAGAAAATCCACGCTAGTGGATATATATATTATTCCTCAGGAAATATTACCAGAGCAGATGTTTGTAGATTAAAGATGTGCATTGCGTATAATTCTAAAAGCTTGCATAAAGCAGACAGCTATCACTTTGGAATATCATTCAAATGAATGAGTTTAATACAGTGGAGACACATTAGAAAAGAAAAATATATCTTAAGGGAAAAAATGCTTCCACCAAAGAAAACAAAGAAAAGGCTTACCCTAACTACCACCATAGGCAAGCACAATTCAAAGAATACCTTTAGCTGTGAAAGAAGGATGAGGGCTCAATGATGCACCAGTCTTAACCTCCTCTTCATCATGTTTTCTCCTTGGAGACCTCCAAACAAAGAAAATAATTACAAACACAACAGCAACAGCTACTAGAATCCCTGCAATCGCTATTCCTGCTATTACTCCAGTAGCTAGACCTCCTGTATCAGTATTTTGATCCTTTGAAAGGCCAGGGGGACTCTTTGAAGGTGGAGAAATATCTCTCGGGTTGCCACTGGTATTATGGCCACTAACAGGTTTGTGAGAGGGTGGAGGTGGAGTGTATGGTGGGGGAGGAGGAGCAGGTCCTGTACTGAAAGAATTACCACCAGTTCTGCATTGAAACACAATCATACATTAAGATATCCGTATGTATGTTTGGAAGAAGAACAAGTATACAACACAAACAAATGTTCATCTTTACACAGCACAATCATGTTATGAGTTTCAAATTACTAATGATTAAATGAAGAAAAGGGAATCATGAAGCCTTACTTGAAATTCGGCTTCGACTGGAATTCTGTTGGTACCCACCCGGTAAAATCATTATTTTCAATATTCCTGGAAATAACAGCCAATGAAAATTTGGTTTTGTGATAAACATCTAATATAGGATAAATCTCTCTCATTCATATTATCAACAAAAACTATGAAATAATTAGGGATAGGCTTACAAGTCAGTTAGAGGAAGACTAGACAGTACATTGATAGGTCCAGAAATCTGATTGTTTTGCATGAACCTGCAAAATTCATATCCAATAGACATGGTGAGTTTCATTGGCAACAAGCATATATTTCTACGCTCGAAACATTATAACATTCCATCACTTACAGCATAGAAAGATTTGACAGCGAACTGAAACTTGAGGGCAAGTTTTGTGAAAATGAATTGAAGGATAAATCCCTGCCAATGCCAAAAACATTACTTCAAATTTTATGCCTCACTTGAACTCCAATCAAATAAATACATATTGGAAAATTCAAAAAGCAGACACTTTCCCTCCCGACAGCAATGATTTGGCCATTAAAAGAAAAATAATTTTCTATCTAGCACATGCAGTATGATTACTTTTTAGATGTCAAACTGGAGGAAGTGATATTCAAGGAATATAGAAGAATTAGAATGTGCCCAATTGGGGTCTTCAACAGAAAATTGAAGGTGATTGAAAAAGAATATAGCTCTCTTTATCTCTGAAAATTTAAATTCAAAAGAATATAGGTTAGTGAGAAGTAAGCAAGAGTTAAGCTAGTAATCTCTTAATGAAACCAATGATCTGTGTGATCCTTCCATTACAAGGAGCTCATTTGATCTATCGAATGGCTTCAATAGAAAATGCATAGACCAATTCTATGAGTTATAACTTATAACTGCATTACAGCAACGTCTGACTTTTCCATTTCTAGCTTGGCTTTGCCTGCAAACCTGGTGTACTATTTACTTGTTAAGTAATCAACTGTGCATGGAAACCTAATCCTAGGACTTTGTGCATTGTTTAATCCTATAGGCTATAAAAACCAGAGCTTCATGCTCAAGAATATTATTTGTATAGTCAAATTATAAATGAAAAGAATATGGTTTGGATAAGAGATTCGGGTGAGTGAATGCACAAGATGGTCTCATTTTCTGTCTACAACATTTGACTTGCCTTAACCACCTAGATCACAAACAGGAAAAGGTAATTTAATATTAAAATCTATAAATCAGAACATGGTGAGTAATAATAATTGCCACAACACGTCCTCTCACCATCCTGTTCCACTCATGGAAAAGACAACAGAACTCTTCCTCTACACCAGATTTTGCATCAAAAAAATAGCATTGTAGAGAACTTAGTTGAACAGCTTGCAAATGTTGCCTATACTTTCACACTATGCATACATGGCACTCGATCACTTGTAGCTACGAGCAGCTAATAAAACTATTCTATAAATGCTTTGATGGATGGACATACCATGACAAAGGGCTCCCATTTTGGCACAAGGTGTTAGGACAATAGCAAGCATACAGTTTGGCTTTCAACTTGCCAATTGCATCTGCTTGAAAGTTTCAAAACCTTTTCAACTATTTCAAATATACCCTGCATTCATAGCATTCCATGAGACTACATCGCTTTGGATCTTCTATCAAATGGTTCTCAAGTCTTGTCTATGCTTCAGTGGACATCTTTGCCCTATTTTGGAGCTCACAATTAGACATAGAATGCAAGGATGCTACAAAGTCAGGTTCAATTGCATTTTATGGAAGTTTTCTGGTGCCTTCAACAAATCCATTGTAAGCATATCCTGCATTCATTGTTCCAGGAGACCACATTTCTTGAGCTATGGTGCCAAACAGTCCACAAGCTGTGTCTGCGCTTCTGCATAAGTCTCTAAAATCTTTTCAATGGATCTATTTTGTGGTTACCCTGCAACCCACACATTTGTTTAAGAGTTTCTACAATAATTTCAACTGACCTATGTGCCTTTTTTCCATCATTGAATTCCATGGGATCAAACTTCTGCTTATTGTATTTGTCTACAAGCTTCAGAAATCTTCATAAAAGATATTATTCCGTGTGTGCCTTTGCCAAGGCAGCTACAAATATAATATCTGGTTAAAACTACTTTCAAATACATTTTGAGTGGTGACAAAGTCTGCATGCATCCACTTGGCAAATTCTAAAGCTTTCTCAATAAATTCATTTTGAGCAAATTATGTTTCGCTGAGCTGAAGGAGGCTTCACTAGTAGAATATAAAATAATCTTTTCTTTTTGCTTGTGGTGTGACAACAATGGGAGTCATGATTGCATTCTGCAATTATTTGCAAATGTGCACCAACACTCCACATTTCTACAACATTAAAGATACTCTTGACTTTTAATCTGTCCTGACATCAATGAGGGGTTTTGAGATGGAGAGATGAACATGCAATTTGCAAAATTTTGTGAGAATGCAAGTAAACTCCACAACTCCTACAAATTGAATGCCGACAAGAATGGGAAGTTGAAGTGCAATTCAGAAATTGCAAGGGTGCATTTGAGTTCTTCATTTCCACTATTTTAAACTAACATGCCTGATTTTCTTTTAAATTATAAACACGTATATCATCTCCATTATTAAGCATCTTCTGGATTTATGGGGAACACACATTTATCCATGTTTATTTGCATTACACATTTGCAACTTGCAAACATGCATGTAAACTCTGGTCATCTATCAACAACATTACTCCGAACCCTTCAAACTTCATTGCAAACATAATTTCACATTACAACTCCACAATCCCATTAGCCAGGTGATTTGATTACTCAAACTCTTGGAGGCCACTTGTGATTACGTAAAATTGTAAACTACAAACCACAAACTCCTATTTTTAGTGTGCAACATTATTCAGATTTCCAAACATTTTGCAAGTGAGAATCAACATTATAACTCAATCTACACATTGTCAAGTTCTTGATGAGAGTAATTTTGTGATGCAACAAAATGACATATCTAGCCTACAACGTTTTACAACTGGACCCAGACAACTTAAAATGACCATGAGCAACCATTAAATTACTCATGATTGAGATTGCAAATTAATGATTTGCTTTGAAGTGTCATAGTTCAACTCCACCAAGCTAAGAGGAGAAAAGAATTTTTATGAACAAATTGAAGTACTTCATAACTTTTTGGGAAATGAGTTCAACAGATGCACTTTGGCTAGCAACTCACAACTTGGACGATTCAATGTTTTAAAATGGAGATAAGAATGTGACACTTGAAAAAGTCATAGGCGGCATGTATTTAGACGTTGCTCCTACTTTTCCCTCTTTCTTTGAGGAAGCCTATTTCCCAATACATTTAAGAAGATGATAACCACAACCATTGAACAAGCTTTCAGCCACATCTTCAGTGTCAATCCCATCTTCATCAATAACCTCAAGCACTAAACTACTTCAGCCTTGTTCATGGTCTCCTTAGAAACTTCAAACTCTAACAACCACTTTCTTTGATCATCATAATTTGCAAAACAAAGGTCTTGGGAGATTATTATAAGTTTCATATAAGCTCAAATCTTAATGAGGGCTAATAGACACTTTACTTTTATGAGAAATGTTGTCACTACAAGGACTTATCCAACATAACCTAGTAAGCTTCAATCCCCTCCTTTAATCATTGTCTCCTAAAGCAAAGGAAGAAAGTTTAACTTCTTAACTTCTCTAAAGATTGGTTAATATTGTAGCCACCTACATCAGATGACCACAAACAATGATCTAGCACTAATCATGTTGGTTGATTGGTTCATGATAAAAAAGTCACGGTCCAATAATGGCCATCCATAGCTGAAAATTCATAATATGTTCCAGTAAAAGAGCTAATATTTCTACAAGAATGACATTGTACCAAGAAGAATTCCCACATTGCAAAGTAAGTTCCAATATCATTGTTTGGGCTTTAGTACTTGAATCATTTTCTCCCAAAGCATTAGAAATGTTGAAAATTTAATTTCTTGAAACTTCTCAAAATATTGGTTAATATTGTTGCCCCTAATGTCAAATGGCCAAAGACATTAACTTAAAATTGATGGTTTTGCTTTTTGATAAGGGCCATAGTCCATTCATGGCAATCCATTGCTGCAAATTAATAATAACTTCCATTGAAGGAGCTAAGCTTTCTACAATAAAATTGATAATGTACCAAAAAGACATCTCCCTTATATGTTGGATTAACATTTCCTTTTGAAAGTAAAGAAAATCCACATCCTTTAGAGTCACTTCAAGCTGTAAGAAATCTTCTGCACCCATAGGAAAATGTCATGTCCCCGAAAGTTGACACTAAGGTAGCAAGGCACACTTACAAATATTAACGATTTGATACCATTATAATTATAACTGTCAAAAGACAATATTATAATTATAATTATTATGCGATGAATATCATAAAGCCCAGATTAGATTCTATAATCATTGTAATAATGTGGAATACAATTCTGTTGATGAATAATAGCTTAGGTCTGATATATAACAATGATTGCTATAAGCATCATCATTGTTTATGTTAGATCTATTGCTCCTTGATATTTCTGGAAATAAGTATTCGAATTTATAAAGCTTGTGTAAAATCGAATTCAAATAGATGTTGATCAAAATACGCCTTGAATAAAACTTTGTATTCATTGTCGCCCTGTGTGTGGGCACGTATTTGTTAATTCTGGTTAACTTGAATGGTTACAAGAACCCGCGCGCTGAAAGGAACACGTCCTTGAGCGGATGTGTCTCCAAGTGTGGAGACACGTCCTCTCAAGAGGCGTGTCCCTGTGGATATGAAACCCGTGCGCTCAAAGGAACACGTCCCTTGAGCGGACGTGTCTCCAAGTGTGGAGACACGTCCTCTCAAGAGACGTGTCTCTTGAAGACGGGTCTCCCTAATATAAATACTGAGACCATTCTTAATATGCAGATAATTGAAATCTATTAATGTTCTGCATCTCGCACATTCTGCATTCAGAGAAGTATTCAGAAAATTCGTAATTTTGTCTCAGAAGTTTATCACCTAAATCTCTGGCCTTAGTCTGTTCTCTGTTCTAGAACCCCTTTATGTTACAGATTTGATTACATTTACATGGTATCAGAGCCACGTTGTGTGAATCCCAATCAAATCTGAATACCAATCTGCTCAAGAAAATTCGTATTTTCCATAATCGAATTACTTCACATTCTTCATAATGTCAAGTGTGATCAGATTTGAAGATCGCCTTGCAGGAGCAGACAATTTCACATCATGGAAATTTAGAATCATGATGATCCTTAGAGAGAATAAGCTAGATTCATTTGTGAAAGAGAACCAGTTAGAGCCTAAGAATGATCTGGAGAAATCTCAATGGATTGAGAACAATGAGAAAACCATGAAAATTATAGTAGATGCAGTTAGGGACCATATAGTACCTATTCTGTCTAAACATGAGACTGCATACCTAATGTTTAAATCTCTTGAAAGCACCTTTGAAATAAACAACACCAGTAGGACCCTTGCTCTAAAGAGGCAAATTAATCATATTCAAATAAACAAGGGAGAATCTGTTAATTCATATTTCATGAGAATCACTGAATTAAGAAATCAACTGTCAACAATTGGTCATCAAATTGACAGTAAGGAGTTAACTCTAATAGCTCTAGATGGTCTACCAAACTCATGGGAGTCTTTTGTCCAAGGAATAAGTGCAAGATCTAAACTCCCTAAATTTGATAGGCTGAGAACAGATTGCTTGCAGGAAGAAACAAGACTAATGTCAAAAGGAAAACTTCAGAAACCTATAGATGAGGATATTCATGTACTAAACACAACTTCTCATAAGAAAGGTAAGAAGAAAGATTTCAAGAGAAAGAAGAATTCGTATGGAAAGGGATCATCCAAGAAAAGGAAAGACATTTCCCAAATACAATGTTTCAGATGTGATCAGTATGGACACTTTGCAATCAAGTGCCCTGATAGAACAAAACAACAGGCATCCTTTGCTAAAGTTGAAAAGACAAATACAGAACATGAAGAAGAATTCGTATGGAAAGGGATCATCCAAGAAAAGGAAAGACATTTCCCAAATACAATGTTTCAGATGTGATCAGTATGGACACTTTGCAATCAAGTGCCCTGATAGAACAAAACAACAGGCATCCTTTGCTAAAGTTGAAAAGACAAATACAAAACATGATTATGAGAAATTTGTTTTCTACTCAACATTATCAAGTCAAGTATCCAACATAGTCAATAATTGGGTAATTGATAGTGGTTCTTCAAGGCACATCACAGGATTCAGAGAACACCTAGATACTATGATAGAAGAAACTGTAGAAGAAGTAACTATTGGGGATGATTCTGCATATCTAGTTAAGGGGGTTGGAACTTGCAACATAAATCTGAAATCTGGCCTCTCTCTTCAACTCACTGGAGTATTATTTGTACCAGGAATAAAGAGGAACCTCATATCCATTTCTGCTCTTGAAGACAACGGATATAGGGTCACCTTTATGGATGGAAAAGTCCTAGCGTGGCCAAAGAACTCCACCATAAAGAAAGCTCAAACTATAGGGATAAGACAAGGATATCTCTACAAACTGTGCACTGACATTAATCAAGCCCTTATTCATGAGACTTCTGATTCAAATGAAATTTGGCATCGAAGACTAGGACATATTCATTTTCGTGCCCTACCTTCTGTGAAAAAATTAGTAACAGGATTACCCAAACTAAATCATATTCATGAAGGAGCATGCAAAGGGTGTGCCCTAGGGAAGAATACAAAGGGGGCTTTCCAAAACAGTTTGAGTAAAACCAAAAACATTCTAGAACTGGTTCATTCTGACTTATGTGGACCTATGTCTGTACCCTCCATGGCAGGTTTTTTATATTATGTAATATTTGTAGATGACTTCTCTAGAAAAACCTGGATATACTTTCTTAAATGTAAAGAGTCAATAGAAGTCCTTAAAAGATTTAAGGAATTCAAAGCTCTTTCAGAAAACTTTTCGGGGAAGAAAATCAAAACTCTAAGAACAGATAATGGGAAGGAATACACCTCAGAAATCTTTAAGGAATTTTGTGTAAATGCTGGGATTAAGAGGGAGTTTACTGTAGTCTTCAATCCTCAACAAAATGGTGTTGCTGAGAGAAAGAATAGAACTATTGTAGAAGCTGCTAGAGCAATGTTGTTTGATCAAAACTTAGAAACTTCATTTTGGGCAGAAGCCTCTAGGACAGCTGTCTACATTCAAAATAGATGTCCCCATTCTCATCTAGATAACAAAACTCCTGAAGAAGCATTCAAAATAGATGTCCCCATTCTCATCTAGATAACAAAACTCCTGAAGAAGCATTTACTGGTATAAAACCTGACATAAGTCACTTAAGGATCTTTGGTTGCCCTGTCTACATTCATGTACCTAAAGAAAGGAGATCTAAATTAGAACCTAATGGAAAGAAAGGGATACTCGTGGGCTATAGTGAAACCTCAAAAGCTTACAGAATTTACATATCAGGTCAGAATCAAATTGAACTAAGTAGAGATGTCATCTTTGAGGAAGACATTGCTTTCAAAAGGGCAAAGAGTTCTAATGACATAGAAATTCAAGATTCTACTAAAGTTATAGAGGAGGATCTTGCTCCTGAGATTCAGAGGGAGTATTCTGAAGAAATCCTAAACGAAAACCAATCTGTCCCAGAAGTGAATCTTTATGACAACAAGAAGAAAAGACCACTTTGGGCTAGAAAGATGATTAAGGAAGCTGAGAATTATACAGCACCCAAAGGAACTTTTAGAGAAAGTAAGAGACCCAAAAGATTCTCAAGCTATGTTGCCTTAATGAATGAGATCATTAGTTCAGAACCAACTAGCGTTATGGAAGCTCTGAAGCATCAAGTATGGAAAGATGCTATGACAGAAGAGTATCAATCTATTTTGAAAAATGATGTATGGGATATAGTACCTAGACCTAAAGGTAAATCTATTGTCTCTTCCAAATGGCTTTTCAAAATCAAACATGCTGCTGATGGCAGTATCGAGAAACACAAGGCATGCTTTGTTGCTAGAGGTTTCTCTCAAAAGGAAGGTATTGATTACGAAGAAACTTTTGCACCTGTTGCCCGGTACACCTCTGTGAGAGCAGTAATAGCTATTGCTGCAGCTAAAGGCTGGAAGATCCATCAAATGGATGTGAAAACTGCCTTCTTGAATGGGTCCATTGAAGAAGAAGTCTTTTTAGAGCAACCTGAAGGCTTTGTGATACATAATGCAGACTCACATGTATGCAGATTGAAGAAAGCTCTATATGGACTTAAACAGGCTCCCAGAGCCTGGTATGAAAGAATTGACAACTATCTTCTAAGACTAGGATTTTCAAAGAATGATGCAGATCCAAATCTCTATTTTAAGGTAATTAAAGGTGATATGTTAATACTAATTTTATATGTTGATGACCTTCTAATAACAGGAGAAGATCACCTTATTACTCAATGTAAGGAAGACCTGGCTTCAGAATTTGATATGAAAGACTTGGGCATTTTACATTACTTCCTGGGGTTGGAAGTCTGGCAGAAATCTGATGGTATCATTTTAAATCAAGGAAAGTATACTGTTGATATTCTAAAGAGATTTGGGATGTTAGACTGTAGACCCATGTCTACACCTATGGAAACTAACTTACACAAGTTGAAAGAAGCAGAATCCAAGTGCAGATCCAACTCTTTACAGACAGATGATTGGATCCTTGATGTATCTGGTCAACACCAGACCTGATATTTGCTATGCAGTAAATGTTCTCAGCCAGTTCATGTGTGAACCTAAGGAAATTCACTTAATGGCTGTGAAACATATTTTGAGATATCTTCAAGGCACTATTGGATATGGTCTTCTTTACAAGAAGGATCAACTAGATCTACATGGGTACTCTGATTCAGATTGGGCTGGAAATGTAACTGATCGAAAAAGCACATCAGGATGTTGCTTCAGTTTAGGATCAGCTATGATCTCCTGGATTTGCAGAAAACAATCTTCAGTTGCACAGAGTTCAACAGAAGCCGAATACATTGCAGCCTCAATGGGAGCAAGAGAAGCAGTTTGGCTTCGTAAATTGCTTGTGGGACTCTTTGGTGAGCCCTTGAATCCTACAATTATTCATTGTGATAATCAGAGTTGTATCAAACTCTCTGTAAATCCTGTCTTTCATGATAGATCTAAGCACATTGAGATCCCCTATCATTATGTAAGAGATATGGTGGAAAGGAAAGTAATTCAGTTGGAGTATATTAGTACAAATGATCAAACTGCAGACATTCTCACCAAGCCTCTCTCCCGAATCAAGGTAGAGCACTTCAAGAAGAAACTTGGTATGGTAGAAATGTAATTTGTTATTTATGTTTGAAATTCAAATTGTTTATCAAATTGTACAAATATATATAAAGATGTTTAAATGTGTAAACTCTTTTGTCATGTGTGTGACTCCATGACTTTATGGGCCTACTCCCCCTGTGTACATTATTGAAAGGTGACGATCTTTCTAATAATGAACACTTGTATTTGACATTGTAAAGTGACGACTCTACAATGATAAACTATCATGATAGATATCATGTGACTTGATATCTATGGATATGTCATGATAGTATCTCTTGGACACCTTGGTTGATATCATGAGACTTGATATCATTTGTAGATCATTGTGATCCTTAAGAGATAATCATGGTGGATATTTATATCCATGGATATGCCATGAATTATGGTAGACATCATGTGACTTGATGTTAGTGCACATACCATAATGAAGATGTGTTATGTCATGAGACTTGACAACTTTGATAAAACATATCTTTGATATCACGTGTAAAGGTGATATCTTCACTTATTTGATTTGAAATATCTTCCCTAAGCTAAGAGAGTGTTGATGAATAATAGCTTAGGTCTGATATATAACAATGATTGCTATAAGCATCATCATTGTTTATGTTAGATCTATTGCTCCTTGATATTTCTGGAAATAAGTATTTGAATTTATAAAGCTTGTGTAAAATTGAATTCAAATAGATGTTGATCAAAATACGCCTTGAATAAAACTCTGTATTCATTGTCGCCCTGTGTGTGGGCACGTATTTGTTAATTCTGGTTAACTTGAATGGTTACAGGAACCCGCGCGCTGAAAGGAACACGTCCTTGAGCGGACGTGTCTCCAAGTGTGGAGACGCGTCCTCTCAAGAGGCGTGTCCCTATGGATATGAAACCCGTGCGCTCAAAGGAACACGTCCCTTGAGCGGACGTGTCTCCAAGTGTGGAGACACGTCCTCTCAAGAGACGTGTCTCTTGAAGACGGGTCTCCCTAATATAAATACTGAGACCATTCTTGATATGCAGATAATTGAAATCTATTAATGTTCTGCATCTCGCACATTCTGCATTCAGAGAAGTATTCAAAAAATTCGTAATTTTGTCTCAGAAGTTTATCACCTAAATCTCTGGCCTTAGTTTGTTCTCTATTCTAGAACCCCTTTATGTTACAGATTTGATTACATTTACAAATTCCAAGATAAAATAATTAAGATAACCTAATATAAGTATTAACATTCAAATATATATAAAAATAATATTATGACTAAATTATCAATATTGGACAATTATGATAAATACAAATGTTGATAATTTACTATTTACCATAAATACATAAATAATAATAAAGATAATAATAATAAATATGTATATATTAAAACCAATATATACAAATAAACATTAAATAAGAAAATATATACTAATACTAAGACATATAATAAAGTAGATTAAGGGCAGAGTCGAAGGCAATCGGTATAGTATATTATCGGGCCCTTTTGCCATCGCCTTCACTTCTCAAATAATATCGCTATAATTGAAGATGAACTTATTAAAAGGTCATCAAATATCTCTTCAAGCATATAATTTGGGGCAATAAGAGTTATTATTATTTATTATAAAGCAGCGATGATTAATCTATAACGACCTCCAAATTAAAATTTGAAGGGCGACACTCAGTAAGGGCGTATCACTCTGCCAAGTAATACATCTTTGTGAAGAGTTATATCCTTTAAAAGAATAGTAAGGATATAAATGGAAGGAGAAATAGGAAGAAGGAGGAGGGGAATGGAATATAGTTTTGGTTTTGGCGTGTGATTCAAAAGACCGTTATTGAGATCATTATCGGTTTTGTAACATTCACAGGAACCCGATATCGGGAATACTGGTTTGCTCCCGCATCTCATTATCTTGGCATAACATTGAGCGTTATTACATAGACTCTCGGCTTGTTGGCGTCATTGACGTACTCATCTTGCGGATTGTCACTATCTGTAACTATTGGCACAAAATATTGCATTTTGTTGGATTCATGCCAGTCCATAATGATGATATTGATGTCAGGTTTCATTCTTCAATAGAACCGACTAAGGAGGGGCAATATTGGTGCATGTCATAATCAGGAAATGGAGTTGGGCTCCTTTACAAAATGGTTATGCCTCAGTCTCGACGGCTGCAACTATTACAACAGGTTATTAAAGAAGCCCGATAATCATATTTGAATCATTGCATGGTAGAAAGGAGTCATATCGGGTTATAGTGAATACGTTTGAAGGAAGTCCAATATAGTGCGACGACCAGAGGTAAGTATCCTCAACCGAATGATAACATTGAAGGTTATGTAATCAATCCAAGTTACTGTGGACAGCGGGTTACAGTATAATGACTAATCCATATCTTATCAGGTTAAATAGCAGTGAATGTTTATAAACACTCTAATCTATGATAATTGTGAATTCAATTAAATATAATATGATGAGTGAATGCCTGGAGAGATTAAATGACATAGATATATATATGTCAATATATTAAGTTTCATCTATACAATGTAAGTGAATGACAATTTCCACATCTAGAGATAAATGAATATTAATTATCAATGTCCCAATAATGATGCTTATAGCAATTATTGCTTCTCATAAGCTATTATGACTCTTACAATAAGAATAGATTTCGGGCCAAATCCCTTTCACTAATACCCACTGAGGATAGGGAGTTTGTGGAGGGAAAGGCAGGTAATTCGGTCACTAGATGGGTGGTCCCAAGACAGGTAGGAAACCTTGAGGGAGTCCACTTGGAGACCGTTCACGCGCCCTTGGCACAATTATTCTACCATCCTCCAATGAGGTTAGGAAAGAAGAAAGGACAAAGATCTATTCAACTCAAGAGTAATAAGTTACATCAGAATATGATGTGTTTTATGCACTAGATAATAAAGCATCTGCCTTATTCTTAAAATGTTCAGTCTGAAATTATCTCATTTAATCTTGATCAAGGAATTATGTGTATTTGTTGGTAATGCATGATGTGTGCAGGTCCTCAAGGCAAATTACATGTGCAAAATTAAGTGTTGGTAAATACAAATTCTTGATCCTAACTTGTGCATACAGAAAACTCTCTAGGAAGCTATAATGTCAATCTCGGAAATTGTAGTACGGCACCTTACTCATTTGAACTAACCTTGGGTCAAAATTTCAAAGACTTGATGGAGACTTTAATTTTTGCCTCATAAGCTATTTTATATGCATTAGTTTTATACAATGCACCATACATGTAAAAACAATAAATGCCAAAATAACCTTAATGTTCTTGAAAATTATTGGAATTGGCATACCAGCAGCAATAGACTCCTTTGTAGAATCCTCGAGTTCCAAGAACCATCATTGGCTGTCGTCATATAGAGAGTTATTCTTGGAAGTCACTGGAATTTGCATGCAAGCAACAATATCCTCCTCTTCAGAATCCTTGTGTTCCAAGAAACATTATTGTCCTCCATATAACCAGTGTTAGGTTTTAACCTTGAGTTGCTTGGCTTGTATTCTCACAGTGATAGAAGTGACAGCAGCAGAGAGATTAGCATAGAGTCAAAGAATGCAGCTCGACTCTTCTTTGAAATAAACACCCAGTTAAAATGAGGGCGTTGGAAGGACAAGAGTTGCATTATATTGTTCCCACTTCCCTCAATTGTAGGGATTGGGTTAAAGGAGTGTAATTCCTTGTTTGATTTGCTTTTTCCCTTTTCTCGTTTTTTACTAGCCTTATTCATCTATAAACGAAAGGCAAGGGTGTGAGTGATTGATTCATTCCAATTTTGAGCTAGTGCATATTTTCAGATTTAATAATAATACAATTGCAGGTTTTAGAGTTCAATACTTTGTATTTGTTGTTCATACTGTGAGTAGTATGTGTTTGTGGAATAGCATATTCAGAGATTATTGTTTTGATTGAAGTTTTTGAATTTTAAGCTATCTAGTTTTAGGGTTAAATTTTCTTAGAGCAGAATCTGCTTACCATGGTCTGAATATTAACAACTAGGCATATTCTATGGTAAATTGTCTAGAGATTTATTCCTTATATGATTCCCCCAAGCTCAAGTATTCATAATGAGGCTAATAGATTCTTCCAAAAAAAAAAAAAATTCTCCCTTTGTTAGAGCTTAAAAAAAAAACAAAAGAAGTTTTATTGTTACATCATAAGGCAAAATTTCTACTCTTGGATTTTTTTTTGTATCCAACTCCACAATTGCTTTGGGGGAAAAATAATTCAAGGAGAGGGGCTGTTCTGATATCAAGAAATAGTGCATTTCAATTAGAAAATTTTAAAAGTGTTTGTTGTGGGTTCACCAGAACCAGTTTTAAGGGACCCATTTGGACATGCTTCCCACATGACAGTAGCAAAAGAACTGAAATTTGAAAAATACTAATAGTAGGATTCATAGGCAGCAGAGTAACCATGTTCTGACAAATGCATTTCTTGTGGACATGTATGAAGAAAAATTTGGCCAACAAACTGTCCATACTGTGCTGGATTTGGCCCAAGAAAAAATCCATACCGAGCAATTGATCTAATTTTCTAGCAATAGTGAAGACCTGTTCCTTCTACAAAATTCCTTGCAAAAAATTTCCATGTTACCAGATTCTTCAAACCCCCCCACCCTATATCTATTTGGGTCCAATTTGGGTATAGGATGACCTAGAGTTCACCCATGGTCCACCCTTGGTGCCCTATGGGTTGACAAGGTACCCAAGGTGGGCCATGGGCAAACCTGAGGTAGATGCCAAACCCAAGCAGACCCACTCACCACCTCAAAATAAAGGGCAAAAAACGAACATTTTTTAACAACTTTAAAACAAAAAGTGCCAATATAACCTAATTTTGCCCTAAAGTGAGGGCTTTACTTCTTTTGTCTCATCTCACAAAGAGAAAATATTTTTCCCTCCAAACTATCATTGTTGATTTTTGAAGGTTGTTGCAAGAGAGAAAGACCTACACCTACTAGAGAAAAAGACTTGCACAAAGAAGATTTATCTATCAAAAGTGAGTGAATCTTGTAATTTTTTCAATTTTATTATTCAATATCCCTTTTTTTTCATTAAATTAACATAGGTTTATATTTGTAATGTTCTTTTTTTTGTTTTATTATTCATTATCCCTTTTTTTATTAAGTTAACATAGGTTTAAATTTGTAATGTTCTTTTTTTGTTTTATTATTCATACAAAATGGTTGGTACTTCTAGATCAACTAGCCCACATGTAGAGAGCTTGTTTAAATTTGATGCAGTGTCGCCTCTTTGACAATATACAACCACGATTGAGCAACTTCTTGGCAGTGGAGGTTATTGTTGGCATTGTAGACAATGTGGGAATGAGTATTAAAGCTCACCTATGCATTATAATTGGCTTAAAAATAAGAGATTCTCTAGGGTTGAACAAAAAGGGTTGCCAAAGGAACAAATAATGTGATATATCAAAGAACAAGAGAATGCCAACATGGTAAGTAATAGATCATAGAAAAAAGAACATCCTCTTTCCAAGAAAAGATCGCAAAAATCTCCCAATGGCTTAACACAACTCACTGGCCCACATCCTTTCATGCCACCATCACATTCCTAAGAAGAGAATACTCTCTTTCTCTCTTATGAAAGAGGCCCATTGGAAAAGGTGTTCAAGAATGAGGCGAGAAAGGTAGCAAACACAAGCATTGCAAGAGAATGCCAACATGGTAAGTAATAGATCATAGAAAAAAGAACATCCTCTTTCCAAGAAAGGATTGCAAAAATCTCCCAATGGCTTAACACAACTCACTGGCCCACATCCTTTCATGCCACCATCACATTCCTAAGAAGAGAATACTCTCTTTCTCTCTTATGAAAGAGGCCCATTGGAAAAGGTGTTCAAGAATGAGGCGAGAAAGGTAGCAAACATAAGCATTGCAAATTACATTAATAATAATGAGCTTCCTTTCAACATGTTAGATCACCATATCGACAAGATATCCTAACAATAATTGCTAATGCATCTACTAATTACATTAGTCTTGGGTATGAAAAGATGCCCACCACCTTATTGGCCAAGGAAAAGGCTTCCGTAGAGACATCATCAAGAGCAATCAAGGATACATGGCCCGAAATAGGAGTGTTCATCATTTATGATCGATAAAAGGATTACAAAAACATACCACTAATTAATGTCACTACAATGACCCCTAAAGGGCCAATGTTTTTGAAGGCAATGGATCATGAGGGGCTAGCAAAGGAGGAAACCTTCATTGCCAATGTCCTCAAATAAGCAATTTAAATGTGGAACCCTAAAAATGTTTCCAACTCATAAACAACACTAAAAATTGTAGAGTAGTTGGTTCAATAGTGTCGAGTACAATTGGGCATATTTTATGAACACCATGTGTTGTCCACTCTCTCAACATGATATCGCAAAAGATTGGCACAAAGATCAAGTGGGTCAAAGAAATCTACATGGGGGCAAGAAAATTCAAACTTTTGTGACAAATCATCATATGTCACAAGCCACCTTAAAGACCTCCTCCAACTTGGAGTTGTTGAAAATGATTTTATTTTTTAGTATATCTTTAAACTCTTAAAGATTTAATGTCATCTACTATTTTATTTTCTAATTTATTTTAATATTTACACCATGTTAGGTTGTTGAAACTCAATTCACATCACACATGATCCTCTTGAGACAACTTGTGAAGGTGTGATCCTCTTGACACATGATCCTCTTGAGATAACTTGTGAAGGTGCGAGAGGCATCGAGCATCGTGGTCATCAACACCCTTTGGAGCATATGGAGGCAATCACATACAAAGAGAGCCCAAAAAATGAAAGCATTGATCCTAAATGATGAGTAGTGGACTCGTGTGGAATATATTTTTAGTTTCACTAAGCCCATCATGAGTATGATTAGATATACTCATACATATCAACTATGTTTGGGTGAATATTATGATGGCACATACTTAATTGTTGAAAAAATAAGGACCATAATATAAGCCAAGGAGCATGACTGAACATGAGCATTTTTCAAAAGAGTGCAAAAGATTGTTGTTGACCATTGGAACGAGATGACCATGCCCTTACACGCCTAGCATTTGCTTTGTCCCCAAAGTATAGTAGCACAAAGATACCTTCCTAGTCAAGAAGGTTGTCACCATAGAGATGGCGAGGTTGCTATTGGGTACAAGACTGCACTCAAAAGAATATTCCCAAAGGTAAGATAAACACAATGTTGTCTTGATCGAGTTTGGCCACTTCATTTCTTCAAAATATCATAATGTTTGTGCTCTTCAAGACAAATACAAGAAAGGTAGTTGTGAATGGTGGTAATTCAAAGGCTCTATTAGCTACAACCTCTTGCAATAAAATTTCTATCTCAAGCATGCATTTTTTATTTTTTTAACTTCCTCATTTTTCTATCGCTACAATATATTAATTTATGTTTTATAATTGTAAATGTTGCATGCAAATTCAATGGGTTGTGAGTTCTTCAACTGAGCAAAATTTGAGTGCATATTTCTTTATCCACTCAATTATGCACAACTAAAAGGTCACAAAAAAACTAAGGATTTGGTTTTTGTGCACTCCAAATTGTATCTCTTGTCACATATGAAACCTAATTATCCTAAGGTCACAAGGAATTGTGTTCTAACTCCTAAATGTACAGACTCAAACACTACTATCACAAAACTTGCCAAAATATCTATACATAATGCAGCTTTACATATGACATGGCCACTAGGAGTGGCATGGTAGTTGATTGCAGTTCAAATGAAATTGAACCTGTTCTTGACTTTGATTGTAATTTTCATTTTGTATTGACATTTGACAAATCGCTGAATTATGCATTTATGAGTAATTTCTTTACTGCAAATTATGAAGTATTTAAATATTTTATTTATTAGCAAATTATGAGTATAAATATTTTTACAATGTTCAATTATAATAAATTATATATATATATATGAACCTGTATCCATACCTAGAGTAAAAAATGTCATACTAGCATACCCAAGCTGATACCCATCCCTATACCAAGACCAACAACTTAGACAATTCATAATACAATTGTTCGGTTTCAAATTTCTTCCAGAAGTTTAGTTTTTTATTTTAGATTCTTCAATTTGCAACAATTAATGTTTCCAATTATTTACAACAAGAAACAAAATTCTTAGTGGGGATTTGAGTTTGACTATTGTTTCAACAGAAGAGTTTCAAAAAATTTAGAGCTTCAATCTCTAGCATTATTAGATGAATTGGATCTCATTTTGTTGTTTCCCAACCTAGGATTTCTGCCTATATTTCATAGTGGTTGCAACCAGCTACAAATCAGCTTATCATGTCACTTTATAACAGTTGTCACCAACTATCACCAACCTTTTCTTTGGCACAAGTTTCTTCATCATCGAAGTTTTGAAATAACTTCAAGGTCCAAAATGGATTCTTGCATAAATAACCCCCATCAGTTACAATCTAATTAAACAAAACAAGGATTTGTTTTGAGATTGGCAAAAAAAAATGGGCAAGAAAGCTATCTTTATTCTTAAAAGAAAGATAAGTGTCATTGTGCACAAGGGATACATTAGTAATTTCTAGGATTCTATTCTTCACTTTATTGAATATATATAAGCTATACTCTCCAAGGTTACAATCAATTCCTTATCTGTATCGATGACCCTACAAATGCCTATTTGCATACTAATCCTACTTGGAATTGATTAACTTGGAGCCTTGAATAGGAACACATTATGCAATCAACAAATAAATGCTTTGCTGGCTGAGCCAATTCAAAAGTTCTGATTGACAGAATAATGTCTTACAAGGTATAGAGGTTCAAAAGCTTGCCAAAGATGTCTGAGACCTGACCTGAGAGCGAATTGTGACTCACATTCCTGCAGACAATGCAATCCATTTCAATGAGCATTGTCTTCATATATGCACGACAAAAGTTTAAAAAGTTAAAAACTTACAAATAGTTGAGTGAAGTCAACTGCGAAATTGAATAAGGAAGCACATCATTAAAGCTATTGCCGGCAAGATTGCTGCACAGAAAATAGCAGAAACGCGCAATCTATCAGTATCACATTGAAATGAATTAAGAACTTAAAATGTAGATATAAATTCTACTCGTCTTCTAACTCACAGAAATGTAACATTGGGAGGAAGCTGGTATGGGATGGAACTTTGAATGTTATTGTTGCTCATATCTCTGTATCACAAAACAAACATTCAAATCAAAATAATAATGTAAATGACTTTAATCACAAACATTTCCAACTTACCGAATTAAAAATAAAATAAAAAATTGAAATCAAAAGCGATTTCTTACAAAAATGTCACGGTGGAAAGACTTGAAAGCTGGTAGCCCAATGATCCTGTCAGCCCTATGCCAGATAATTTTCTGTTCAATTCAACCACCACACTTATATCTACTTTTTTTTTTGTTTACAGGTCTTTTATGACAAAAAAAAAAGGAATGGATAATGCGCATCATCTTTTCTAAGCTATTCAAGTAATCCTTCAACTATTTTATTAAAAAAAGGTGGGTTTCTCAGGAAGCACGGTTAACTACATTGTCGTAACAGCGGATCCAGAACAAGACACTCCTTTCCATGACTGACCACAGGGATCTCCTCCACTTGCATTCCACCCAGTAAGTTGAGACGGAGAATTTAGACTGGTATAGAGGTTTGTCAAAGCAGAAACTGAAAATCCATCCAAAACATAATATAAATCAGAAAACTACAAATCGAACACATTGGATTAACAACACCATCATTGATGTAATCTTTTATGTTAGAACATTGTCTCTATCTGATTCAAACAATAGAAAACCTACGGATATGCAATGTAATGACAAAACATTCATAAAGCCAATTAATTAGTTATATGAAGGGCACTATTTATAAATAACTGTCAATAGATATCATTTCACATGGTCTCTGTCATTTATAACTTTCTAGTGGCAATGCAATAAATTAATGCGAAAAAAATACATGGAAGTGCAAGAGACAACACGTTCGAAATATACCATTAGAAGTTATCTTGATGATGGATCACGGATTACCACGGAGAGTAATCTGAAGCGTTGAATTGTAAATCAAATATACATAGGTTTTACCAGAAGCTATTTACTGTATCTGAAAAGCTCATGTTCATTAATCATAAACTACTTGTCGATCCGGGTTAAACTACACTTTAAAGAGTTCGATGATACTCCAATGCACCATAGTCATGGATCAGGCAGTTTGTCGATACTAACATGTTTTCAGCAACAAGTATGTATACTACTATACTTTCAATATGGGTACGCAGTGAACACAAAGCTAAAAAACGGGCAACCCAAACCATCATCTCTGAAATGCTAATATCTTATTCTCCTATCCCAGGTTTTCCGTCCTCCTCAAACTATACGCAGTATAACATCCAGTTCTCAACTGTTTATATTCAAAAGGTCTAAAAAGAAATTACAGATTAGAAACCCACCTACAATATTAATTGACGAACTCTCCAATAGGAATTGCCAAGGGATCAAATTCATAATAATGTGTGTCAAAATTCTAAGAGCGTTTGCCTGATGGCATTCTAAGAAAAAAATAAGTATATCTATCAGGTTTGAAGAAACCAGAATAGTTCCATTTGGCAAATAGATTGTGAAAGCTTCTATGTTTGTCTGCTCTTCCCCTCGAATTTAGACCATATTGATCTGTGCTTCATTGGGGTTCACTGGGGTATGCATTAAATAGTCAAAAAAAATGGGAATCTCAAAGTGATTTTGGTAACACCCAGCAAAAATAACGGCCTAACATGGAAGTAATTCTGTTTTTCTAAATAAATAAGTGGTAAGAGTTGAATGCATTCTACCGTCTGGTTCATTGGTGACTCCACCAACTGGCAGGGGCGCCACAATCACCGCTAAAATGGAGGCGATAAAGAGCCAAACCGTCGATTTCCGTCTTCCCATCTTCTTCCAACTTCGCCCCTCGCCTACGGACAAGGTGCTAAAAGGAACCTTGCATTTTGGTCTCGTCTCAGGAGCTTAAACCATTTCCCAGGATGCCCATGAAATATCCCCAACCAAAATAAAATACCCCTTTTAAACTTATGGGCATTCTTCCTGTTTCTTTTGCTTCTGAAACCTGGCAGCTCAAGCGAAGCAACAAAGATTATATTACCAAATCGACCAACTCCATGTTAATCATGTGAGAGAACTGAGCCGGCAAATTTTATATGGCGTGGCATTTGCACGAGATTGACCATAAAGATCGCAGATACAATGATAGCGATAATGTGTGTGTGGGACATCTTTGCGCTAACAAAATGTGCTTAAAACACTGTACCGAGGACGTCAACAGTTGAGGCCCAAACCGTGTCAGGTCCACCAAACTACCGCATGGAGACAACATTTATTTTAACAGATTAGTGCTATATAAATATTGGGCATTGATCGTTCATGTAAACCCTAGAAGTCTCTTTTTTGCGCAACCAGCGTTAGTGTTTAATTTAATCTAATGAAAGGTTAAACACGCAGAGAATTGTGAATTGTTTATTGTTTTCAAGGTTATAAACGTTGGATTTGCGCAACAGCACATACAGAATCGAGATGGAGGCAGGACACATGTCACTTAGCCGGATCACATCGTGGCAAGTGTTGTACTTGTTAATCTCCACCGTCGATTCAGTACAGTTGTGCATGTCCCTTTACAGTTTTGGGGCAGGTAGGATTTGGATTTTTACAGGGGGGAATTCTTGAATTGCGGTGAACGTTTTATTGTAGAGAGGTGGTTTTATCAAGGGCAGGTGAAGGCATAAAGTGGCGTGTGTATGTGATAGGCGTGTAAAGTGAGTGTCGGTGGCATCGAGGCCTAGACATTGACAGCGACACACACTGTGACAGTGACAGCGACAGCGACAGAGAAGATGTGCATGTCCAGGACTTGTTCTTGTCTTTTTCTTTTATGACACTGGACACACATTTACAGAAGGGAGCTTATGGACATGAAAGAACAAGGGCATTAACGTTACACTGACTGCATGCTTCCGTAGGGTTTTGGAATACATAAATGGTGTGATTTTTTTTAAAAATTTCATACTGAATTTTTTTATTATTTTTTATTGAATTAAAATCTTTTCATTTTACTCGGTAGAATTTTTCCACAGCCATGAATTATAATTATGATAATAAATTAAAATCCTTTTTCAACTTTTGTTGTTTTTTTATTTTGGGTTAGATTTTTATTTTTAAATTAATTTCGTATTTATAGATATGATTTTGAAGTGAAGTAACAAATAAAATAAAAAGTGTGAGGTAGTGACATAGTACTTGTCTTTTAATATTATATTGAAAGAATTTATTTTGCTTTATAATATTATAGTGTCAAAACAAAATTGTAAGATGGAAAATGACAGAATTGATTTATCACAAAAAAGACAATAGAGAGACAATAGATGAAGAAGATAATGTTAACTTATTAAGAATGTTTTAAATAAATTTGATCATTTTTGCATTAAAGCTACAACACATAAACTAAGAGAGAGGAGCCCATCATGGGTCACGGTTGTGTCATGGGTATAGAAGATAACAGTCTGGGCCCCACTTATTAACAATAAAAGAGCCAAAAAAATTTAAATATTTGTATTAATATGATCGGATAGGTTCACGTCAAATTCATATTATGCCCTATCATAGGTAAAGTATTTATTTGCCACCTTCCCAAGATTAGGTGAATGCAAATAGATATATTTATTTCCATAATATAAATATTGTTTGTCACCTATCCAAAAATAGGTTAATGCAAATGGATATATTTTTATCCAAAATATACATGTTTTATTGCATTAAAAGTGAGTTGACATGTACAAAACCCATTGGCAAATGACCAACTTGGAATTACATTTTAACATATTACAATAAAATATGTTTCATTATTCATCCTTTTTGACAAACTACTGGTTTCACCATGTCCATATACACCAATCTTTTTTAATTTGCTTTCAAAAATGAAAAAAATGAACTCTTGAATTCACTATGCAATATAATTTAACAAAAAAAACACATAATTATATCAATCATACTTTACAATTAAACATAAAATTAAATTAATCAAAACAAAATGTTAAAATTGATTACAATTATAAATTTTCTAAATCTTCTTTCAAATCACCAACCAGATTTTCTATGTACCCATTTTATATCACTTCTACCATTAATTCCTTCAATGCAAGATCATATTCCCTCCCATAATTCAAATTTCTCCACTTGCACCTACCGATTCAAATTCTTACAACCTATTTATTTATACAAGAGACAAGAATTGTGTGATGCAAGCTACCTATTGACCATTTCAAATTTCTAGTTTCTACTAGAGACACTTGATTGAGAATGAGCTCCTCCAAAGCAATGCAGCCACCTCCTTCAGCTTCCATGGTATGTTTGAAACCTGTTGCTTCGATTTTATTTATGCACAGATATATAAATTATTGTTTCGTATGCCTTCTTCATTTACATTTAAATGAATTACTTCATACAGGTTTGGATATAAAAATTGGTGTTTCATACGCCTTGTTCATTTACATTTAAATGAATTCCATTTACGGGTTTTGGATGAAAAGTATATGTATCATGATAATCTTCAAAAACCATTGCATACATATGTATCATTCCACCTACACTTGTTGTCACCTTCTATACCCACAACACAATCCCGACACAATATCAACCCCTCTCCCTTATAGCTAGTTGTGATAATGGCTGACACCTATTTTTGAAACAACATACTGATATTTATATATAACTTCAAATGGCAATATGGTACAAATATTTCCAACCCTTTCTAATACAACATTATGATATATACATACATATGCATATATATATATATATAGAGAGAGAGAGAGAGAAAGATAGATAATGTAAGTTTCCTATAGCCTTCTTCATTAACATTCAACTTAATTACATGTATGCTTTGTTTATTCTTTAATTATAGTGACTATAAATATCAACCCCTCTCCCTTACAGTTAACTGTGATAATCGTTGACTCCTACTTCTGTTATAACCATTTTTGAAACACCATTATGAAATTTTTATATAACTTGAGACAACAGTATGGTACAAATCTTTCCAACCCTTTTGGATGTAGCATTATGATATATATATATGGTGTATTAAAAAGGATTTGAAATATTTCTATCATATTGTTGTTTCAAATTATATAAAAATTTCATAATGTTATTTCAGAAATGGTTACCATACATGTTACACTCACTATAATTGAACAACAAACAAAACATACATCTAATTAAGTTGAATGGTACATTAAGAAGGCTATAGGAAACATGTATATCTATCTATCTCTACAATATATAGTTGTATATATATACCATACATCTCTATCAAACAGGGTTGCAAATATTTGTATCATACATCTAAGCACTGATTATTAGATTGTGAACACTTTTGTTGTGATTGTTTTGAAGGTTTCTAACTTGAAACAAAAATATGATATAAATATAAACAACCTATTTGTGCATGTTATCTATTGTAATTGAAGAACAAACAAACCATACATCTAATTAAGTTGAATGAATATATATATATAATTTTTTATTTTTTTTATTTTCATTTACATTCAACTTAACTAGATGTATGGTTTGTTTGTTCTTCAATTACAGTGACTCTAACATGTACAAATAGGTTGTTTATATTTATATCATACTTTTGTTTCAAGTTAGAAACCTTCAAAACAATCACAACAAAAGTGTTCGCAATCTAATAATCAATGTCTGGATGTATGATACAAATATTTGTAACCCTGTCTGATAAAGTTGTATGGTATATATATACAACTATATGTTGTAGAGATAGATAGATATATATGTTTCCTATAGCCTTCTTCATTTACCATTCAACTTAATTAGATGTATGTTTTGCTTGTTGTTCAATTACAGTGAGTGTAACATGTATGGTAACCATTTTTTAAACAACATTGTGAAATTTTTATATAATTTGAAACAACAGTATGATAGAAATATTTCAAACCCTTTCTGATACACCATTATATATTTGTATCATACTGCTATTTCAAGTTATATCATAATGTTGTTTCAAGTTATATTTGTATCATACTAATGTTTCAAGTTATATATATTTATTTCATATGGTTGTTTCAAGTTATGTATATTTGTATCATACTATTGCTTTAAGTTATATATATTTGTATCATACTATCATTTCAAGTTGTATATATATGTATCATTATGCTATTTTAAGAAGAGTTTTACATATTTGTATCATACTATTGTTTTGAGTTATATATAACCCCTTAATTGATTTCTACTTATAGTAATTTGTTAACATGTTCACCTAAGGGTTTATAAGAGTTAGAATTAGGGATTGATAGTCTAACATGCATTGCTTGTTTCATTGCACACATACCCGTGTTTGTTTAAAATCAACTAAATTAGATGTATGCTTAGTTTGTTCTTTAGTTACACTCACTCTTACATGTATGCATATGATCAGCTCTATGTAATTATGGTTTTTTGCATATATGATCATATAAAGTGGTGTATGTTGTTTACTAATCTTATGCTTGGCTTAATGCAGAGGAAGAAAAAGTGTCAGCAAGAACCACACGAGTTGTAACCAAGCAACAACAGACAACTTTACTTGTATAGAGGTGAGGTGTGAGGCTACCACACAGTGACAATGATGAAGTACTTCCTATTCAGCGGTCGATCAAACCTACAAGGCTGCCACACAGTGATGATTACGAGGTAATTCCCATTCTGCAGCCGACTAAACCAGTAGTCCAATTCAATCCAACTATTAGAACTAAAAAGGTCGCAGTGCAAGAGGAATGGACCACGGCTGACATGGAATGTGTCATGGCAGATTTTGAAGACAGTGGCATGTCAATAAGAGGGGCAGCCAAAAAGTGGGGTCTTCCATCTACCACATTGTCTAATTGGTTGGGTGGTGTTACCACTACCAAGAGGAAAGGGCCCCCAACCGTCCTAAGCGATGATGAAGAGGCAAAGGTCTTGGAATGGTGCAAGGCGATGGCTATTATTGGCCATGGTTTGGAGATTATGAATCTAAAATTTGAAGTGGCCCAAATATGCCAAACGAGGCCTAATCCCTTCAAAGATGGACTTCCCAGTAAGTCTTGGTGGATGGGGTTTAAAAAAAGGCATCCTAATCTATGTTTAAGGACAGCCCAAGGGCAAGATAGAGAGTGTGTTGTCAATCTCAAGCATGTAGTTGTAGATACATTCTACAAAACACTGGAGAAGGCATATGCAACTGGGAATTATGGTCCATTGAGGATTTGAAACTATAATGAGACTGAGCTACAAGCTGGGTGGAACGGTGCAACGAGGGTGCTTTCCAAAAAGGGCAACAAAAGTGTTTCTTATACTATCCCCAAGAGTCGGGAGTGGATCACAATTTTGTGTTGTGCAAACACTGCCAGACAAAAAATTATAGGTTTTTACTTGTTTAAAAGTAAAAAATACCTCCAAAACTACATAATCAACTATGAGCCAAGAGCATGTATGTTTGTTCAACCTCATGCATGGATGATGAAAGAGTTATTTCTCCAATGGCTCAAACATTTTTCTTTGCAAGTACTTGGGATGTCTCACCTAGTCATAAACACCTCCTCATATATTGATGGCCATGAAAGCCACGTAGATCTTTCTACCATTACCAAAGCAAGGACACTGAGTGTTGACTTGCTTATCCTACCAGCCCACACATCACACAGGCTGCAACCACTTGATGTGAGTGTATTTGCCTCTTTCAAATCATATTTTTAAATGGAAAGAGTGGCATGGACTACAAAATATCCAAATTTGGAGATTAGAAGGATAGAATTGGCAACACTTGGCAGCCTTACTTTTGAGAAGGCATTGACAATTGCAAGCATAAAAGTTGTGTTTAAAAGAACAGGTATTTGGCCTCCAAATCCAGATGCATTGGTGGATGACATGAGGCCCAAAGAGACATTTCAGTTTGATGCCCTAAAGGAAGCATCTGCTGCTGAAAACATTCTCAGTCTATCCACCAATGGTTTGCCACAAACAGAAGTTGAATGTACAAAAGGAACAACAAAAATTTTAGAGCAGCAAAGTCCACTTCAAACAGTTGAATGCACAAACTAGTAAAGTTCACCACAAACATCTAGTTTCTCAAACCAAAAAAGTCCACCACAAACATCTATTGCAGACATCTCTCTTTCTCTACTGAGTGCACTAGAGGAGTAATCATGGTTGTTAGAGGATGCTGCAAATATTGGAATTGATTTGCATGTGGAGCTAGAACAGAGTCTAACAATTCCTTCTCCACTGCACATCATGGGCCCAAATACCTTAGTTCATTTTTATGTTAATTGGGGAGAAAGTCAAGCTAATCAGTTAGGCAACGAATTGGAGGAAACGACTAGTCGGGTGCAAGTTACAAATGATGAAGATTCAATGGAGCCATTGGGAGGCCAAACAACTTCATACCTCTCCCAATTCTTGAAGTTGCCTATTCATGTAGTGAAAGACAAGTCCAATTAGCTAGTTGATTGTGGGATAAAACTTCTAAGAAGATCTCAGCTCCTCACCACTAATGACTACATGGTGTTGCTAAAAGAGCAAGAGGAGAGGAAGAAGGAAAATCGGCTACTAAAAGACAAGAAGAGAGAACAAATTGAACAACTCCAGATTGAAAGAATTGCAGCAAAGGACCTGAAGGAACAATTAAGAATTGAAAGAGAAAAGCAATGAGTAGCAGTTGAGGTTGAAAGAGAACTGCAAAAGGAGAGGGAGCAAAAAAGGGAGCAACAAAGGATTGTAAGGGAAGCTGCAAAAACCAACAAGAATTGGAGAAAGGTATAAAAGAGGAAACAAGGGAAAGGCATCTCAATGACCACTTAAATCCCTTGCTTGTCTGTCATAGGATATTCACAGACTTTTTGTCAATTCAATGCCCCCAATATTGTCCACTCTCACCTACCCCAAGTATTAGCTAACCAGTTCAAAGTTGGAGTCCTACTTGTTTGGAGGCCTATCCACCCTCACCTACCCCAAGTATTAACCAACCAGTTCAAAGTTGGAGTCCTACTCGTTTAGAGGCCACAAACAACACAAAAGATAGCTTCCATTCTTCAGATTTTAGTTTTTCAAGTTTTTTTACTTGATTGGAATGTTAAGTACAAACAATTTTGTTATGATTATTTTGAAGGTTTCCAACCAATGTAATTTTCTAATTGATTGTTAGATTGTGAATAGTTTTGTTGTGATTGTTTTTAAGGTTTCTAACATTATTGTTGGGATCATTTTGAAGGTTTGTAACTTGAAACAATAGTATGATATGAATACAAACAACATATTCCTACATGTTACTAGAGTCACTGCAATTGAAGAACCAACAAACCATACATCTAATTAATTCGAATGTAAATGAAGAAAGCTATAGGAAACATATCTATTTATCAATCTTTGCATATATATATATATATATATATATATATATATTTGTGTGTGTGTGTATATGTATATGTATACACATATACATATACATATATACATATACAATCTAATTAAGTTGAATGTAAATGAAGAAGGCTATAGGAAACATATGTATCTATCTATCTCTGCACATATATGTATCATAATGTTGTATCAGAAAGGGTTGGAAATATTTGTACTATATAGTTGTTTGAAGTTATATATAAATTTCATAATGTTGTATTAGAAAGGGTTGGAAATATTAGTACCATACTATTGTTTGAAGTTATATATAAATTTCATAATGTTGTTTCAAAAATGCTTATAACAGAAGTAGGAGTCAGTCGTTATCATAGTTAGTTGTAAGGGAGAGGGGCCAATATTGGGTAAATGAAGAAGGCTATACGAAACATATCTATTTGTGCATTATATAGGATTATATATATACATATCCATACATGTAACTACAAAGAAAAAAATGATACAAATTGAAACAACATATTCATACATGTAAGAGTGAGTGTAATTGAAGAATAAACAAACCATACATCTAATTAAGATGAATGCAATAATGAGATGCAATTTTTTGAAGTCTTTGATAGTATTAAATTATGTTACAACAGCCATCCAAATCACTTTGAATGGTAGACTACAACATAGTTGAACAAAGGGAGAATTCAAAAATCGCATCTCATTATATATATATATATACAATAATTATTTAGGGAGAATTGATTTTACGAACACATTATTGTTATATATATATATATATATATATATGTACATACATATATATACATACATATTTACATATATACATACATATAAATATATACATACATATATACATATGTATGTATATACATATATACATACATACATATATGTACATGTATATATGTATATATATGTGTGTGTGTGTGTGTTGCAGTTGTCCATAATTCCCTTTGAATTGTGAAGTGTAGCATACACTACCTTGAAAGCCCTTAAAAAAGCCAAGTCACCTAAATGCATGTTATACTATCATATCCCCAATTATAACTCCTAGAAAGAAAAGAATGATACAAATTGAAACAACATATTCATACATGTAAGAGTGAGAATAATTGAAGAACAAACTAACCATACATTGAATTCAATTGATTGTAAATGAACAAGGGTATGAGTGCAATGAAACAAGCAGTGCATGTTATACTATCATATCCCCAATCCTAACTCCTACAAAGAAAAGAATGGTACAAATTGAAACAACATATTCATACATGTAAGAGTTAGTGTAATTGAAGAACAAACTAACCATGCATCTAATTCAGTTGATTGTAAATGAAAAATGTTATGAGTGCGATGAAACAAGAAATGCATGTTACACTATCATATCCCCAATTCGAACTTTTTAAAAAGAAAAGAATGATACAAATTGAAACAACATATTCATACATGTAAGAGTGAGTGTAATTAAAGAACAAACTAACCATCCATCTAATTTAGTTGATTGTAAATGAATAAATGTATGTGCGATGAAACAAGCAATACATGTTATGATATCATATCCCCAATTCTAACTCTTACCACCCTTAGGTGATCATGTTAACTGATTATATATATGTATGTATGTACATACAATTTGTTTGCAAATAAAATTGGGTCTTATATTGTTGTTAAGTGGCACCTCGGTTGTCTGCTCCTATCCCTAGTTATACATAATGAGAAATGTATGTTATACCATCATACCCCCAATTATAACTCTCATAACCCTTAGGTAATCATGTAAACTAATTACTATAAATATATAATCATTTTAGGGGCTATATATAACTTGACACAACAAAATGATGCTAATATTTAGAGCCCTTTTCTAATAACACATTATGATATTTATATATAACTTCAACCAACATTTTAATATAAATTGAAACAACATTTTCATACTTGTGAAACTAATTGAACATCAACTAAAGCTACATCCAATTCATTTGAATGTAAATGAACAAGGCTATATGAAACATCAATTTATATATCTTTGTCATACATATATGTAAGTTTGCAAGTTCTATATTTATATTGATAGTATTGGAGGATATCATACACTCCATTGTTGAGGGTTTCATACACCTGTCTTTTGGCCGAGTATATCTATGTGTTTATGAAAGTGGCATAGCTAATTAAACATTCTATCTTGCATGGCATGCATGCATACATACATACATGCAATTGCTCTATGTATGTATGTCATGCATACGTACGCACATTAATATTTATAATATTAATATGTTATGTAAACTTAGATAACTAAAATGATTACCAAATTAGGATGAAAATCCTATAAATGCATGTAAAACGATAACAAAAATTTGACCGTACTAGCAGAGGTGAAATAGCATGGACAGGGCATAGAGGACGATGGGAAGTGAGTAATATCATGCGAGGAGTTCATGGTAATGGAGGACATAGTCAGCCAACCTATAGGCACATTAAACCCTTAAGGGTCCACCTTATGAAACCCATAAATGGTATGTATATATACACACAATCAGCTAAATAATAGGTGCATGATACCCTTCACAGGGAGAGTTGCATACATTGTTTACAGACATTCCAATATACATTTTGGTTATTTTTTGACCAATTATGTGTATACACACACACACACACACATATATATATATATGTATATACGTATACACAATCAACTATAATATAGCTGTAAGAAACCCTTAACAGTGAAGCGTATCATAACCTCAAATACTATCAGTATACTTATCTGAATTGCAAAGGTACAAAAATGAAAAAACAATAATATATCATGGCCGACTGTGTGTATATATATATACAATCAGCCATAATATAGGCACAATATTGTTGTTATATACATTTCTCGAGTGTCTCTGTGTGTATACACACACATATATGTATATATTTGTGTGTGTGTGTATATATATATTGTGTGTGTGTATATTTGTATATGTATATGTGTATATATTTGTGTGTATATATATAGGTGGCCATAATATAGCTACAAGAAACCTTCAAGAGTCAAGCATATCATAACTTGTTTCTAGTTCATGCAAGTAATTTGAAAAAAAATCTTGCAATGGATAGATTGCCCTTGCGAGGTTGGAACACAACCTCACCTTCCTTAACAGAAGTTATATGTTTTTCATTTTGGCAATGGAGGTGTTGAAAAACACTGAAACTGTGAAATATGCATCACCAACACTTGTCCATATATATATAAATTAGCATGTGGTGTGTGCTATATATAAGGTGGTGGCAACAACATATATTGTGTGTGTGTATATTTGTATATGTATATGTGTATATATTTGTGTGATGAAGCAAGTTAGATAAGTGTCCACCATTTATGCACGCATAAGTTTTGTCAGCTCAAAAATATGTGGACTGTCAGCCTCGAAGCGAACCAGCATTGTTCCTACAGGAAACAACTTAAAGTGTAGAACGATAGCATGAGTGGTGTATCTGTGAAGCTAAAGCAAGACATACCAAATGAAACACATGCTAAGGTGGTAGGGAAAAGGGCAACAATAGAGGAATGTTGGGGAGTTAAGTGACCTAGTTTTGGCGTGGTGGGAAACCATGAAGCAAGTAATAAGTGTCCACCATTAGTTGACGCAAGTTTTGAGCTCAAAAAATGTGGATTTCAAAAATGTTCTAAAAACATTAGAAAATGTGCACAATTTTTTCTTGAAATGAGTTTTTCAGGTTGCCAGGTGGACTCTTATGGGTTTGAAAAAAAAATTGTCGACGTGGACCTTGTTGATGTGGACCCCTCGCACAACATAGCCTAACCCACCATCGTCCCTCTCCCTTAACATATAAAACTAGCACTTGCACCTAAAGGAGGTTCTAGGATTATGCCAATAGAAAATTATATGTATGCTAATATGTTAGAGAGTAATTGTTTATGCATGGGTGCATGTTACATGTGGTTGGATTAAATAATTAATATGTTAAATAATGGAATGAAATAAACTTAGACGAATCTATATTTTTTCCTTAACGAAATTAAGTATTATCTGATTTTGAAATGTTTGCATGTAAATTTAAAACATAAAACAATGCAAATGAAAAAGAAAGTTGCATCAAATTGGCAAAAAACACTGCAAATGGAAATAGAATGATCTTGTTCGAAAATCAATATTTATCTAAATTTTACATGATAAGTGATATTTTAGAGGTTTCACCTAATATTTTGGAGGTTTTTACCATTAAACTGTAGTTGATTTACCATTTAACATCAGTTGAAACTTGTTTTCCAACAACTCAATAGTTGTTTATAGGCGTGAGCTCAAATCTCACACTATATGTAGCCCATCAATTAATAAATACCAACACTTGTACCTAAAGGAGGCTCAAAGATTATGTCGATAGAAAACTATGTGTATGTTAATATGTTAAAGAGTATGTGTTTGTGCATGGATGTGTTGCAAATTCTAGTTGCATGTGGTTGGATTAAACAATTAATAATAAGTGTTAAATAATGGACTGAAATAACTTAGACAAATCTAGATTTTTTCCTTAAAGAGATTAAGCATTATCTGATTATAAAATATTTGTATACAAATTTAAAACGTAAAGCAATGCAAATGAAAAAAGAAAGTTGTTATCAAATTGACAAAAAAAACACTGCAAATGGAAATAAAATGTTCCCATCTAGTTGTCAAATCAATATTTATCTGGTTTTTATGTAATAAGTGAGATTTTGGAGGCTTTTACCATTAAAGGACATCTGGTTTACCATTAAACGACAATTGAAACTTGTTTTATGATGACTCAACAATGGTTTGCAAGCATGAGATTTGTTTTAGGCTCAAATCTTACACTATATGTAGCCTATCTTATAAAAATAAAATAACTCTTAAATAAATAAAATAATTCTTAAACAATTCTAAGTAAAATAAAAATAATAGAAAACTATTTTTTTTCAAATAAATACATTTAGATATTTATAGGAAACAATTATATTTATTTCAATAGTATATAAAATATATATTTTTTGTTTTTTATTGATACCTCGAGAATTTTTAGTTTGACTCGAGTCAGTCTCCAAGTCAATATGGAGGCCACAAACAAGGGACCTCCTCCACGACATGAACACGAGTGAACAACACAAGCTTGAATGCTTGTCTCATGGTGTGAACGCCATGAGTAGCCTCAACATTGCAGTAAAAGCATGTGAGCACATCAGATCAGTAGAGGCATGGTGCTTGCAATCATGCGATCACAATGGTTTAGCGAAGGTTTAAATCCTCGTACCAACAACAATAATGTTGCATCTTAACCATTACACTATGGGATGAACCCCATATATAATATATTATTAAATATTATATAAATATTAATAATAAAATCAATGTATTGATATTTATACCAAAATACTGATTATAATAATTAATATTAGTATAATTTTATTATATTTATATTATATTATAATTACTAAAATGTTATATAAATATAATTTAATTAACATATTAATATTTATATTCATATTAAATTATTAGTTATAATAATTAATATAAATGTAATTATAATATATTTTTATATTATTATATTACAATAATATTGTAATCAATATAATTATAAAATACATTTCTATAATATTATATCATAATTTTATTGTATAAAATATTATATTATATAAATAATTTTATTAATATATTAATATTTATATTAAATTATTTTATTATGATTTTTGAACTTCTAAATATATTTAACCTTAAATATCATGTACTTTAACCTTGTCTTATTTTTAAAAAAAAAATCCAAAAAAAAACCCGTTAATGGGGTTGGTGGTGTTGAGGCCCAAAAAATATGAAAAGAAGACAAATGGGAAGCACCATCGAAGGGGTGGTTCAAGCTTAATTTCAATGATGCACCTAGGAGAACCTAAGAGTGTCAAGCATCAATTATCGTTTGAGACTAAGAGGGAAGATAGTTGGTCATTTGTCTAGAAGATTGCCAATTGAGACAAACAATGAGGTAGAGTTACATGATCTATTACTCAGATTGCAATTATCCTTGAAATTAAAATAAAAAAGAGTTGAAATAGAGTGGGATTTCATGATCGTGATTAATGCGGTAAGAACAATCTCAATTCATGGTTGGAAGCTTAGAGTTGTGTTGGAAAGGTTATTGATGTGGCTGCCAAGTTGGAAAACTTCACAAGAAACCATGTATATCGTGAGGCCAACACAGTGGTCGATGAACTCACCAACTTGGCGATTGATGAGACATGATGCTTAGATCATTAGAGCAACCACCCATGATGATGACTTATCACATCAATCAAAATAGCAAGTAAAACATCAACGATAATCATTTTTGAATCACTCAAAGTAGTGTTTGGAGATGGCTAAGGATATAATCAAGAAAGAGTACTTATTTTTATTAATAATAGCACATAAATCCCAATAACAATGCAATGGGTGGATCATTAAATGTAACAGTTGTGATCTTGAGAACGAAGGTATGGACACTCCAATCTGCCTCACCAACTCTCACAAACATATGACCTTCATAGGAGAAATCAAGGAGAAGAGGTTGAAATGTGTGTTTAAAACACATCATAAGTTGATTTTGCATGCCATAAGGGGAGTGTTGGGGGAGGCTTTCATGGAAATGGATCATAGGTATATGGTTAACAATGATATCTCGTCTATGTTTTTGGTTTCTCTCATAGATTTGGGATAATTTATGGACATGACAAGGAAGTTATGCAAAAGACTAATCGAGAAGCAATTTATGAGTGACATAGAGGATGTGTTGTTAATGGTGTTTGAGGGCAAAGGAATTCCTCTTCCCAGGGAACTTTTCAAAATAAAGGCTAGAGGGATGGAGGTTGAGAGGTTTCCTTTGGCTTTTACTTCTATGTATTAATCTCTCCCTCAACACTGTCAAACTACTACAAAGAGTGCTTTGTTCCTAAAGAGGATCCTAGGAATGGTGCCTATGAAGGGACTTGACTGGATTCAAGAGCTCGTAATTGAGGAGCACTAGGACTAACAAATGTAGTTGGTCGGGTATGAGTAGCATGTAGGATATATGCTACTAGATAGAAATAGTAGTATTGCAAGGCAAAAAGCTCCATTTTGTATACTTTGGGAGTAAGATATATGTAATCAATAGAAGGGAATAAAATGTATGGCCCCCAATTTTTTATATTTGTATACCTTGGGGCAAAAATGACCATATCCAAACCAAATATATATATATATATATAACTTTTTTTCTAAAATACAAAGGGAGCAGTCACAAGACTACAATTTACCTATAAATAAAATTCCAAATTTTATGAGGCCTATGATCTATTCATTGTTATAACTAGTTTGGGCAACAAATGCTTGCCTAAACTAGAAAATCACTCAAAAAAACAAGAAAAAATGTATGAAATTCCTTACATCAAACACTAAAGAAATAACTTGAAATAGCTTAAAGAAAGAAAAGAAAAAAGAATCCCTTACCTCAAACATTAATATTTTTTATAAAAGATATACACACAAGTTGTAATACAAAATTTCAAATAACTAATAAAAAATACTAAAAATAAATGAAGTAATTTAATAAAATTTCCTACTTTAAACACTTGATTCTTTTAATAAAAAATAGATATAGTTTGCAATAAAAAATTCAAACTAAAAGAAAATAAAATTCTCTACCTTAAATACTAACAATTTTCACAAAACAAAAAAAAAGGACATGGTTATTTCAAACCCAAAATAATATGCACATTGTCATTCCTTCACAAAATCAATGTCATACCAAAGAGGAGAAAGCTCATTTTCAAATAAACAACTAACAAATTGTTTCATCCCAAAACTTGTTATGCCCATGTTTCTATATAAAGAAGAAATATCAAACTTTGAAACTACTTATATAGAGGAGCTTGGCTGATTTTTTGGAGATATCAAAGAAAACCTAAAGACTTAAAATCCATTGTATCTTTTACCAAATTAGTTGGATATATTGTGAGAGTTTCAAGCATAAAAGAAGTGAAAGGGGTAATTAGAATGACAAAAGAAAATAATTTAAGAAAAATGTGAACAAATGAAACACACCTACCTTTGATGACAATAATAAAATATTTGTTCAGGCTTAGTTGTAAAAATTATAGACTTAATTCATACACAGCCTCATGATGGAAGAATATATGGTCTAGTCTCTCACATTACATTCAGAGGACATTGCTTACAATTAGTGGTATCACAATCTTATCACACAAGGGCATGAATTTGTGCAACTTTTAAAATATTCCAACAAGAGGTTGCTACATAGAATTGAGGAAAATAATGAAGAATAATATTTCAAAGAACTTTTAAAAATCAAGAAATACACTTTAATGGATGCATATGTAACAAAAACCCAAAGAGTTGCAGTTACGATACCCACTATATCACAAAAGAGGGCCACTTTCTTCTTTGTTGATGATTTGTATGAGCCTCTTAAAGGTCTAGTTAAAGCATTTGCACCATCATCGGTGTAGGAGGATATGAAGAGAGCATCAACACTTGAGCCATATGTGCTAAGGAATAAACTCTCATCACAACCAAAACCAACCATTACTAGATTTTGAAAGGGTAACTTTCAAAAAGGAGGATTCAACTCACATCCTCAAAAAGGTACACCGCAACCATTTACAACAAATAATTTAGATGATAACGCCATAAATTAGCTTAGAAATAAGAATTTGTGATTCTCAAGTACAAAATTCATGAGAACCTATTCATAAATGCCTTAGCAAGGGACAAGTTGGTATGCCCACATTTTACACGTGGACATAAAACACAAACTATTTTTTAGCTAAAATATTAAACAACTCTTATCATGCTCAACATGATATAATCATGCGTGCGCCTGTTGATGTTGTACATGCAATGTCATCACTGGCACACCACCACCTAAGAGTGAGGGAAGGAGAAATAAAATGAGTGAGTGTTGCAAAACCCATTTCACACACCTTACAACTATGGTTAACCAAATTAGGGTTAGGTTTCTTTGTGCAAGACACCTAAAGGGAGGACCACACGAGAGTCAATTCCTTTAGGATTACTATGTAGAAGTGGGTGGTCAAGTCTCTAATACAAGACCTAACTCCTAGAGACAACTAATTCTATTGGGCTAACTACATTTAAATAAATGTTTATTCTAATTTGAATAACATTAATATCAAATTAAAACATCTAATAAAGAACACAAACATTAAAACACGTTGAATTTTTCCCTCATAAAAAAAATCCACCACTTAAATAGAAAATAATCACATTAATAAGACTCGTCAATAGATCTTGATTTGAATAATAAATAAGTTTACATTTCAGTTTTTTGAGCATTTGAAATTAACTATGATAAATGGGAAATAATTATAAACTTTATCTACACCTTTTTTGTTTAATTTTCTCATGGGATTGATTTTTTAAATTTAATTTAATTGTATTATAAATTGATTTCCAAATTTCTTAATTGAATATTCATTATGCATAACAGTTCATTGAATTCATTTATTAAACTAACTAAATAGATTGTTGCAACAACTTACAAACTAAAGCGGACTTAATGAATCATTACTAAATTTACTTAGAGTCTAAGGTTTCTCTCACTTTAATTAATTGATCTAATCTCCTAAGTTTATATTATATAGGGTAAAATACATTAAGTTCACTTAAGAAATTTAATCATTTTCTTAAACATGCTTAATGGTCCTAATCCTTTTAGGGCAATCCTTAATCCTTACATTTATTTCGAGACGAGTTGAGGAAATTGTTGAGAGAGAAGAAAGAACAAAAATCTCTTTGGCCATGGTAACTCATCTCGTGTTTTCAGGAACTGGGTCCTTTATTTTTCTTTCACTCATCTATTTGATTTATGTTATTTACTCGCATACAATTATTTAGGTATATGTATTTTCATTTAATAATTTAGGTTTCACAAGTGTAAGTTTCAAATAAAATATATAAGGTCAAATACATAGAAATATAAATATATACATGTTTAATGTATATAGATATACATATACATATATATATATATGTAGATATACATATGCATATACATATATTTAAAAAATATGTAAATTTTTAATAGCAAACCAAAGGTCTTGTGGTCGATGTGTGATTCACAACGATTATTAAAGTCAAGGAATGATATGTATATGTATTTTTTAACATAGCGTAGACCAGATGATGACGCAACCTCCATAGGGACTAACCCTATGTGTGTCGCAACTAGCAAGTCATAACACCCACAAGGTTGCTTCATATGAGGGTGGTGGGGTGTAGTCCACACGTGTCACATGTCATATGAACTCTCCACCTGCCCAACCCTAGATGGAGGAGGGGAGGCAGCTAGGGCTTCGACCCTATGCCTTCCTCTCCCTCAAAAAAATATTTTTCTTTTTTTATATAAATTCAAATTTCTTAACCTAAATATGTAAAATAAGTCTTATATTTAACAATATATATATATATAATCAAGTTTAATGGAAAGGGATTTGTCGCCATGACAACACTTACCAAGCTAATTTTTTTTCATATATATACATATGTATATATATACATATATGTATATATACATATATATATATATGTATATATATATATATATGTATATATATATATGTATATATATATATATATATGTATATATATATGTATATATATATATATATATGTATATATATATACATATATGTATATATACATATATATATATATGTATATATATATATATATGTATATATATATATGTATATATATATATATATGTATATATATATATATATGTATATATATACATATATATACATATAAACACTTAAAAATTATATCATACACTCGAATTTGATATACTAACACCGTTTCATCCTAAAACCCATCCTCTTTTCGCTTAATTGATTAAATTAGCCTAGCTATTTAATTAATTGCATCATTTTCATCTATTAATCTGATTAATCTAATCGGGTAAATTCCTCCCCCTTTCATGCTAACCTTTCATCCTGTTAAACTGGATAAATCAAAATACTTAATTTAACACCCTAAGTCATCTCATTTAAATTAAATAATCTTAATTATTTAATTAAATGTCACTTTGATCCCTTTTCATTAAATAAATTAACTATTTAATGAATATCCTAAATTCCCCTAATTTGCATAATTGAACCTTGTTTTAATTATCAAATTATTAATTAAATCTAATCCTCCCACTTGCAAGGGAATATTCTTAGAATATTCCTCCTTTGTACATTCCTCCAAAAAGAGAATATTCTCATAGAATATTCCTTCTCCTTTGCACAATTAAATTTGGTTTTAATTAACTAAATATCTAATTTTCCTCACCCATGAGAATATTCTCTTTCTTCACTCATTTGAAAAAAGGAATATTTTTCCTTATAACAAACTTCTTGTGCAAGTTTTGAAAGTGTGTTTGTTTGGACGATTGTGAGCCCTTGATTAAATATCAACTTGCATTATCAACCCTTGATGGGAATCCATGATTGATGCCTCTATTTTCCTTTCATCTTGACCATTGATTGATTCTTTCAATCTTGACCATCGGTTTAATTTTGCCTATTCTATAAATAGACCTTGCATCTATTGAATATGGATCCATCTTTTAATAGTAAACTTATGCTGTTAAAATCACTCTCATTTGCATCCATATTTACCTTTTTTTTAGTTTAAATCTTGATCATAGTAGCTTAAAGCATCCATTAATGGCTTCTATGGTAACTTAGTAGCATCCATTTAGTATATTTTGAAATTAGGGTTTTGATCTTTTGAATCTCTCATACATTTTAGAATAGCTTTGAATACACTTACATCGATCATCATAACATTTATTATGTTAAAATAGCTTTCATCATGTTTTACAACACATCTTTCATTGGTTTCATTAGTTTTTTTCAATAAAACTAATTGAAACAAGCTCATTATCCAAGGGATTGGGAAAGGGTTGCCATTCCACATCAATGTGACACCACTCCCCCAATAGGATAAGTTTCAATGTCTTAGAGTAGATGTTTATCAATATTTCATATTTTAGAATGTTAGTTTTAATGGCTTCTTAGCTTTGTTTACATTGAATGATCTTATTGGCTTAAAACGATTTCATTATGCTTGTCAAGGTTAAAATGAACATGTGTCTGATTTTCTTGAGTATGCTTGTTGTGTGTATCCTCTCCCTTTGTGCTTCATGCGATCTTGGGTAAAGAGAAACACACAAGTATACCTTTTCTTCTTGGAAGCGCCTATCCTCTCCCCTTGCGCCTTTTGGCAATCTTGGGTGATGAAAAGCATTTTAAGCTTCAATACATGTGTTACCTTTAGAGGGCCTACCTCCCAACTTGTGAGAGGGAACGACCCAAGCGGTGCTTTCATTTTGGTTCACTATATAAATAATTGGTTGTGACTAAAGTCATTAACAAGCTGGTGTTGCTATCCTATACTGACGAATGTCTCCCTTAGTATCCTTGTGACGCGTTAAAACCCTTAGATATTTCTAAGGGTCAGGAGACCTCTTAATTGAGTGAATCATACTTACCATGTTTGGTTTTTGGTTGAGGAAATAAAGAAAATAGGGAAGGGACTATTTTGCTTGGTGTGTCAAGACGTTACATTTCCTTGACATAGACTATTTGTCCATTCCATCTTCACGGATTAATCGTGTCTTAGGAGATGATGGTAAGCCTACTAAGAAATATGTACTCACTCAAACTAGGATTGTAAATGCTTTCGAGTCAGTTAAACACTTGCTTGGTTCCAAAACATTGCAAACAAACACCAACAAGTTTTCTCAAAAATTCAAGCCCTCTGGTTTAAGCATGGATACCCTTTAAAAAGTATTGATATTGATGCTTCTCCTAAAGATTTTATCCTTAGAGACTTCTAAATATTTTGGCTTATATCTCAATCCATACTTCCCAAAGTAAACATAGGAAACTCTAGCTCTAACTTCGTGATTTTCACATAATGAACCTTGTGAAATGAATGACGTTTTTGACATAGACATTTAGTTTGAAATTTAAGAAAGACATTGTATGTGGTAAAAATAACTTCATTAATCCAGGATCAAGTCAAATGAACAACTCACATTGATGTATGTTCAAACTTTGACTCCCCAAAACAAGAAAATTGAGACAAGGAAAATATTGCAAAACATTGAGTCCAAATTTTATTGTCCAAATCATTGAGTTCCATTATCTAAAGTCATTGAGTTATGTTGTCAAAATCATTGGGTCCTATTTCCAAAATCATTTGAGTTCTATTTTACCAAAATCATCGAGTCCTTAGGGTTTGATCACTTTAGAGGTATAGCATTTTTATCACTACCTTGGTCTTGCAAAACAAAGGTCCATTCTAGGTTAACATTTTGGGTCAAACATTTCATCCACCCTTCATCATATTTTACCTTTCACTTCACCAAACTTTATAAACTTTTAGACACACCAACACTTTTGACTTAGACATTTATCAAACCAATCCCCTAATTTAGCTATGTTGTGTGTGAAATTGATCCTCTTCCATGCACTTAGTTGAGTTATCACATTTTGTGGACAAGTTTATCTTGAAGATCACGAGTCTACCTTGAAGATTCTAAAGTTCATTAACACCTTTTATCGAAACATCAAACCTCTTTGTCTAAAAGTGTTGTCCAAAAGTCTAGAAAGATCCATATCATTCACATTTTTCATCTTCCATTCACATAATTGGTCCTAAACAACTTAGAGGGTCCCTTCTACCAAAATTTGAGTCAACTAGAGAGTTTTAACATTACAAATCTTAACATAACTCTCCCATAGTTGACCCACAATTTATGGTGACAATAAGATCACAACACAAGAGAAACATGGAACAAAACAAAAACACATCTACCACAAGTGTTCCTCCTCAACAAATCCATCTTAATACTCTGCCTCACCTAGGTCTGTCCACTCACCTAGTCTCTTGGACTTTCTCACTACACCAACCTACAAACAAGCACACACACAAACCACAGACAAATTTCCCAGAGCATCTTCAGGCTCTGATACCAATTGATGCAGAGCTAGGAGGATTCAAAACACATCTCACAAACCTTCACAATCTTCATTTGACTAACTCAAAACATCTTGAACTCACCTTCCTTTTACACACTTATTCAACTATATTTCCCTCAAACATCAATAAAGATCAACTTCTTTCACTATATACCATGGTACTTTTGCTACAAGCATTAAATTTTGTCTGCAGAGGCATAACCAAATCAAACCAAAGCATATGTCACCTTCATTTGAGTCAAAATAACAAACAAACACTTTCACAATGTATGCCCTTTCATTTACTATTAACTCTTTCTGATTGTCTTAGAGTACATCTGTGGCATCTACAAGCCACCAAGCACCTAACTTTTATCCCAAGACACATATAATTCCTTCAACATGTGGAACAACTTTAAAATACCTCATTCAATATGTATAAACTCTTTCCAAACCCCAAGAACTCAGTTTAGGTGGGATTCCTTCATTACTCTGCCCTTTCTCTAGTAGGTCTG